>LPNX010449085.1:104421-118477 GCA_001517045.1 Pseudotsuga menziesii | reverse complement strand
GCTCCATATTCAGTCTCCATTGTTGATAATTTGCATGATCAATTGTTAATTGCTGTGAGTGAAATTAATCTACTGCAGGCCTGAATTTCTACATAACCAAAATCCTAACATAAAAAATTATACATATATCTGACTTACTTGATAAGGCTTTTTAGGATTAACATTCAATTCACCACCTTTCTCGTCAAAATCTCCTTGCTTTCTTTTTGGCTATCCTTCACATGCATTTGCAAAATGACCAACCTGACCACAAAGGAAGTGTTGTTGTCCAGGCGTAACCACAATCTGCACAATTACATATATAAGGAAAGAGGCAATGTTATCATATTCCTCTCACTAATTTTAAAGACTATAGTAAAAGATATGACAATGCGATCTGAATGCATTTCAATCATACAAACCTATCAGGCAATTTAAAAATGTCATCTTGAACAAAGGATGAGCGTTAATTTCTTTTTTCCATAAAGGACAAACTGTTAAAAGAGAGTCTCTACTTTTGTGGGGATTATTTTGTCACTAACGATGCTTGGATATGGTGCATGTGTAGCATTTCTAAGCATAACTCTTACCCTCAATGGTTTTTGGTATTTGTCTCCTGGTAACACTCAAGTGTAAAGCCTAGAAATGGGGTTAAGTATTGAAATTTGAACATAGATGAGTATAACAGTTCAGGAGTTTATTGGGTTAACGTTCAGATTTTTATTGGGTTTGGTGAAGGTCATCAACATATAAAACATATCTAGAGATCAATAAGAGTGATATAAATTTGAAAGTGCTTCCCATGAGTTCGAAGATAGGACTACTAGAACCTGTTCCCAATACAAAGATGCAATAATTATTTCTAAGAGTTTGACAATGTATGAACCATTTTGGCTTCAAGGCAACATGATATAAGAGAATGGGTGGATGTTACAATATGTAATACACAAAAGTGCAATAAAAAAATCAGATAGCAATAAAAATGTACTCATTAAATCCTTAAAAGCAAAACCTAGTGGCTGCTTGTGCATGTCAATGCATCATGACCCATATCAAATGAAAATAAGGACCTTGATCTTGATTCTAAGAAAATAATCATGAGATTGAACTACTACACAATAGTGAAGAATACCAATAGTTCTATTACACTCTGTTCTCTATAAATTAGGAGCACTAACCTCTCTCAAAATTGAGAAGTGCACCTCATGAGTAGACAATGCTAACATGATTAAATCAGCATCCTGCAGCCATTGGGACAAAGGCATTTACCAACAGCCATTTGGGACAAAGGCATTTACCACCCTTTTATGCCTACAACATGCATCACCATCTCAATATGATGCCAAACAAGAGTTTGCTAGGGAGTTTACCACCCTTTTATGCCTACAACTGGTGTTCTTGGTCTATTCTCTAGACTTCTAGTTTCTTTTTTGGATGCTATTTTGATAAATAGTTGCTAGGATAAATATTGATGACATTTTATATTATGTTTTATCACTTTATGAACATGTTTTTAAATTTCAATGAAGATGTACACTCTAATGTTTTCAAAATATATGTTTAATCATGATTCATTTCTGATGCCATATTTTTATTTATATGATTCAATGACCATTGTATTCAAAGTTCAAAATTCATTCAATGTTTTCATGTTCATTATTTCTATGATTCTATGACTATCATGTTCATTTTTTATGTGTTTAATGTTCATAGTTTACTGAGCATAATGAATTTTATTGAAAATTTTCATATATTTTTTAATTTCTATATATTTTAGTCATTCGAACTTAATGTCGAATTTTATGCCGATTTTTATCGCCAAAATTTTAAGTGCCGAATTTTTGCTGAATTTTAAGGCCGTCGAATTCGAACATGAACTCTAACCAGGTGACTTAGGTCCAGATTGGCCCCATAACTTATTTTCTCTCGATGTTGAATAATTCATGATGTATCATTGGCTACAACAATTTCTCCAAGATGTCTAAATCCATCTCTTGCATTGTCCAAATCTTGAGGCATTCCCTCGTCCTCAAGACCGTAGGGAATGATGTCACCTACAACCATACACTTCGAAGAATTGACAATTTCTTTGTGCAAAAGAAGGTGCAATTATTGCACACGAAGGTTTTCATCCAAATGATAGTGTTGTAAACTTGTAGAGACATAGTGCTTATAAGCATGTGCAAGCACTAGAGAATTGTTTCCATGTTGAAAGTAGTTGATCCTAACATAAGAGGGCAGCCCGCACTTCCTCTTGTGAATTTTCTATGTGATGGCATTGCCTGTTGGGGACTCACTAAACAAGCGAAGACTAGATTTCGACTTGGAATTTTCTATGTAATGGAATTGTCTGTTGGGGCCTCACTAAACAAGCGAAGACTAGATTTCGACTTGGATTCCCTTGGCTACCAAGATAGGCCATCTCCAAGTCTAAGAATGAAAGATATTTTCATGTTGAAGATGAGAATGAATTTTGATTGAAGAGTTTAGATCTGAAGATTGCTCAAAGTAGAGAATCAATGAGCAGACTTATGCACTATGGGAACAAGGGAGCAAAAAACTAGAGCCATAGCCATAGACAAAGCTAGTAGCTAGAGCCATGAGCCAAAGTTAGAACTGTAGAAAAGAGCCAGATTTAACAACCATATTCCAAAGAATTATATGTAAGGCACACTGATCCAAAGTGAGGTTTCCTTCTATGTTTTTGGAGACCAAAAAGCCTGTCAATGGAGAAGTGTAATCTGAAATGGGTACGAAGATTTCGAACAAAATGAATGGGCTTTAAAGCTTAGTACACAAAAACAATTTGACGATGTATGAGGTTTGAAACAAAAAAGACAATGCAGGAAATACAAAATTAAATGAGAGAAAACATAAAAAAAGAATTAAATGAGAAAATAAAAATAAAAATACGAGAGAAGAGAGATGGGAATAGGAAATGAAAGGTAAGGTCTTTGGAGCTTTATAGTCTTGTAATTGCACTTGCAAAGGGTTTTTGTTGGCCAAGAGCTGAGGATGCACAAAAGCTAAATTTTCTAAATTGTTGAATGGTCATGGAGCCATGAGCTGCATTGTAACTTAAAATTGTTAAAATGAAGGTTGAAAAACATTTGAAGCTGCTTTTCATATTTGGGTTTTCAGGGTAAAATCTTTGAGTTTTATTCTGTGTAATGGTATTGTTTCATTCTGCTTCCCTAAAGAATTGTTATGATTATAAATTTCAGAATAGAATCAAGCCCGACCCATCATATTGCTATTTCCAACAAGAAAATATCCTACACCATTCATTTAATGGTGTCCATGAGATCAATGGTTGTAATAGTATGGTTGTTGAGCTATAATATTTCCTCCTAATTTCATAAATAATTGTCCATTCCTATTCTAAGAGGTCACTGAGCAACCAATAGGCCGTACGAATCCCTTTTATGGTTGTACACATTCCTCTTATGGCCTGTGTGCCATCCAAAGGAGAATCGAACTCTCCAATTTGAGCAATGGGAGAATATCCTCCTACAATATCCTCCTACAACCATTCAATTGATGTGAAACTCTTCTTAGATGAAAGTTCTATTGTTTAATTAGATTATAGTAGGAGAAATTTCCTTCATCTATCTTAATCACTAGCCTCGATTGACAAAACACCACAACTACGATTACCTGGGTTGTATTCTTACTTGGGGGTAAAGGAGCCTTTGAAGCAAAGGTGTTACAATTATTCTCAACTACTGGAGCATTTTATTTTTATTTCCTGTGGGAAATGATATCTCAAATGCTAGAGTAATTTGTTAGAATTGTGGTTGGTGTGACTTTGGATTGCAATAAAGCATTACTTCCTTGGGTGACAATGAATGGAAAGAAGCTTTAGAATGTTCCTTCCATTGGTAACAATTAAATAGTAATAAAAATCTCATTGAAATCAAGAGTTTTCTATGTTTTTAAATAGAGTTTCGACAAGACACTTGATTGGGTACACGATACTCTAATTGCATGAACAACGATTTGTAAATAATTGGTAAAATAATTAATTGGAAAACATGTATAACCAGTGTGGGTGTAAAAAATATGGTGAGTGTACCAGTGTGCAAATTTTTCAGTAGTTCACCACTGGGCCAAAACAACTACATCGTACAATTATGCAGACATGCCAATTCATAGAAGTTCTAAAGAGCCCAACCAATGTTCAAAGTTGTCAAGGAAAATATCTAAATGGAAAAAATTTCAATAAGAATTTCTGAGACTAACATGGGTGAGAAAAGACATTCAAATTCTTTTAGGATGATGCAAATACACACAGATAGGACATGGCAGTTTTATTGAATTATTTTGATGATAAACTCTACAGTTTTTCTTTTAAGACCTTTTGCTTTCATGTTGAATTCCCTAAATCACTAATGTGCTTTTAAGAGTGGATAGATAAGAAGGGTATGGTACATCCAATCAAGAAGAAATTGTATTCACTTACATGATGCAAATTGCTCTGCAACCCATACCAGTGTAATTTTATTGTATTTCCACCTTCATATGTAGTAAAACCCACATGCAAAGGATGCATTTTTTCATTCGTCAGTATCATTGAATAAGTTTCCAATACAAGCAGTGACCTTTTGAAGTCAAAACAAAAAACAAAACTCCCTTGTACATTTTAATTTATCCTTTCTGAATTTTCATGCAGTGAGCACATGTATTTGAATTTTTCATATGGGAAATTAATAAATAAACAGTAGAGGACCTGATGGATATCTCCCATGAAATGAGAGAGAAACAGTAAGGATTTTGTTAAATTATCTGCAAGTTATACAACTGTGCATTAGTATCCATTCGTAAAATAAGACAGCATTTAAATATAATTTACAATGAAAGAAGCAAAATGAGGAACACAACACAGATAGACAACTCATTCTAACAAGATGACTATCCAAAAAATCATACAATTTTCACCAGTGGCTCTGCTGCCATAATTTCCAAGTTGGGAAGTGTAATTTTTTATGGCACCATCAATACACATGCCTTCCTCTCCTTCAGCATTATGGCAGTCCCCTGTTTGCAAACAAACATAAAGTAAAAAATGCTTTGATAAGGATTCTACTCAGATATTTATATGTTGCATACCCTTCAGTATCAGTGTCTCCTGAAGATACAAATAATTCTCTTGAGCAATTCAAGTTAAAACATCTTATGATGGAAAACTCTACACACCGTGACAAATAGAAGACAAAATTGATGAGAAAGCAAATTGAGACTATTTGACAAAAGCAGAGACAAAATACCAAATTAAAATAGCTAATCATGAGAATGAAGTGTGTTTTGGAAAATAAAACTTGCTATTATACGTATAGGTACACTTGTTATCTGGTGTGTCAATGAAATGTAATAAACTTGACTAGCAATATCTGAACCACTCTTGATCAGCCCATGAACAAAGAGAAGAAAGATTGCCTTTTGCATAGTCAGGGAGGAGTTTGTTCACTGCCACTGATGCTTCTTCACTAAGAAGTGGTTGTACTTGTCAATAAAACACTAATTCAAACTATTAACCAATTTATAAAACATATCAATTAATAAAACAACAAAATATATATATAGCAATTCCCCAAGTTCGCTGAGCCGTGGGCTCAATTGACAGTCCTGCCTCCACTGAATTTTATATAAGGGGTCCCTCTAATGAAGGACTTTTTCAAGGCCTTAGCATCTTAGGAAACTTCTGAATAAATCGTGAAGATGGGTAATGGACAGTTCACCAAGCAATAGGAACTGGAGGAGGTGTTCATTAGCAATTATAGAGCAGGTTTTCCAGTGTCCAGGCCTCACAGAGCAATGCAGGGGAGCCACTAGCCATATAAAGTTGTCTTGATAGGGTCCTTAGTAGACTTTTTTAGGTGGAGGAAAGAATGTCTCAGACATCATTTACCATGGACAAATTGGTAGTTACCCTAATAAAGATGGTCGAGGTTAAGTTGTTGGCATTGGTGGAGGATACGTTGTTAAAATTGTATTGCTTTTTATAAAAATCTTATGAGGTCACACGAGATTTTCTTATAAGATCACATAAGATATTGTTGGATTGGAATTATTTTAGTTATAAAAAAACAAGCGTTACAAATGGGTAACAAGCATTTGTTTCCTAAAGATAATTGCCTAGAGTAGATGGATTTCATCAAAGGACAGTTCATTCAAAATAGTGCCTAGTCCTCCACATCCTTTTATTTAAGAGTGACATTGAAACAGTTTACGAATGTATTGATTGGTCCTATATTCTGAGCATGTTTAAGGCTTTCATTTTTGACAACTTTATGTTAAAGAAATGAAGGCTCTCTTTCTAGAGGCTTCACTTAACTTATCTATTAACAGATGCAAGTCCAAAGGATGTGGAATTCTTCAGGTCGCTACAGCAAGCGTTTTCACTGGCCTCAGGTCTGTGTTATGGCAGCAAAGGTCATGGGCTATCTCATCTCTTTAGGAACAAGGACTTAACCATTGGTGAATGAACACTCCGTAGATGACTTTTTTCATCATCCTTCAGAACTTACCGATATTAAGCATCGGGAACTTACCGTTCTGCTAAGCACGAGGATATAATCTCTATTTTGAATAAGGAAAAACGACACTAAATATTACTAGAACCAAAATGCAAGCAAGTAAACCCCATAAACCTTAAACAGTGACAGCAACTAAAACCCTAAAAACCAAAGGTCGTCTTGTCTAAAATACTCACATATAGCTTTAGACTCCAAATGGGTGTTTATGGAATCACACACTGTGTAGTTGAATCAAAAGCATTGATCAAACACTAAAGGAAATAAAATGAAAAACTCGCTAACCAAGCTGGTGCCAAAAACCAAGAATGATATCCTGAACCGTAACTATACAAATAAAAGAATGTATACAAAAATCTGCCAAAGGGATTGCCCGCAACTACAGAATGCAACAAAGAAACAATAATGAACATCGACATACAAAGATCCAAAGAATGCATGGATTTCTGTATTGGTTTTTCATTTTGCACTTTTGTCAAATACGTCGCATGCAAACCAACACTTCTGGAAAACAAAATTGAAATAAATACTCACAGGTGGACTAAGAGGAGCAGAAAGATGGAGAGAAAATGTGTTGCTCGAGATTTCTATCTGTGCTAATTGTGTTCTTGAACTCCTGTTAGAAATGAGATAAGTGGAGACTTCTATTTCATGTATTGCTCATATTTGTATTCTTGTGTTTAGTTTCTCATTGGACTATTTCCCTCCAATTCAAAACCTCAAACAACGAAAAGGATTGAATTGTTCCTGCCCAGGAATGAATTATTGGTTTGAAGTTGGGGTTTATGGTTAACATAGATGACAGTATTTTTAAAAGTAACACCTAGCGTGTAGATTTTTTTTAAATATAATATTATAATAAAATAATAATTTGTTTTTAGAGTTAGTTAAGTTGACCGTTCGGTTGTAGAGCAGCTGGTAAGCCCATAGTATGATAAGACACTTTGTAAAGGAGACTCATGTGGATGCATTTAGGATTATGGTGGTAGTGGACTGAATCCATTTCATCTCACATAAGTATGAGACCGCCTAAGTTACCAATTTCTCTAGTAAAAAAAGTACAATTAAATTATACACTAAATTGATATATGAGAGTCCCGCACTCTTTTGTATAGAATAACAAAATATACATTTAATACTTCATGTACACTTCATTAATTTCAAGAAGTGTACATACTCTACGTCTTGAGATTTGAACCTATAACTTCTCAAGATCCTCTTAATTTTTTATTTTATATCATAATCTAAGTGTTACGGAGATAAATTCCTATGGCTTGGGGTACCACAACAGACAGCTTGACTCCAAAAATCAATCTTTCCCAATATTCAATAGAAATAAAATGTCTAACACTAAAGGATCAGACCTCGTACTTTATTCCGGACGGTTGAAGTAGATCCTCATTGAGCTTTCCAATCTTCAGCTTGAATTGCTATATTACTTCCTCAACAACAAGTAAACAATACAAGCATTCTATATATCATGGTGTTAGATCTATTCTAGCATATATAATCAATAATGTAAAAGCATTTGACATAATCCCATGGATAAAATATTCATTCAAATACACATCATTGGACAGGAAAATATATTTCTATTAATATAAGTCAGAGATTACAAGATACAACCTCTGACGGCACGTTTGCGAACCGGAGAAACTGAATCCCCCACTTGGGCCTCCACCACTTCAATCCTCCATCTCTCAATAGCAAGCTCACAAGAAAAGGGCAAGCTTGGGAAGAACACAAAAGTGCTCCAAGGGACAAAGGGATGTAGACTCAAGCATAAGTTCCGGTAACAATGGACTATAGTTTCGTTGCTCTCATTTCTCTCTTATGCCTTCAATGTACCAAGGGGTTCCTTATATAGCTTTTCAAAGGGGTACTGAAAGGTTGAATCCGAGCAATCTCAAGGCATATGGAAGGCCAGGATTCAAATGAGTCGGATCCATGTCAAGGAAAACTCCAAAAGGATTTGGATTATTTACACATCCCGATGTACGTGGTTATATGGCTCAAACCCGCGTATGTACGCGCTTATAAGGTTAAAAGTCGTGTATAGAATTTTTCATGTGTTTTTAGGGATGATCAAGGAAACATCAAAGGACAAAAAGTGGTCCATCGGGGCTAAGGAGTCTGCAACGGGATAGGGGAAGGCCATACAAAGTGTGATTCACCTAGAGTGGTGAAATCAGCTATAACAGATGCCCCCTAATGTATGAGATCAGAGGGGTTATATGATGGCCGAAATACATTATAAGTCCATCCCAGAAGTGGAGTGATGAAGGATCCCAAATGGAATACTAGCCACCCAATCAGCATAGTACCATAATACAACTCTGCATATAACTGCAAATACATATAGCAGTCCCGGATACATAAGAGTACAATGGCCATGAATAGGCATGATACATGATATCACATATGTGGTCATCGCCACGTACAATATACATAGATTAGAATATCCATGATGAAGATATACAAAGGACCATGATCTCCAAAATGGCTGAAGATATATAATAGATCAAGATCTCCATAGTGGCTGGAAATGTCTGACATACACTGGAATCAAGTCACGAGAGCTGAAATCTCATGAACACTAGCACGATCAAGGAGGTAGCATATAAGAGATGCCACCAATCTGGAAAGTCTTCTACACAAACCGCTACGATTACATGTCCTTCTATGCAAATAGAGGTGTCAAGGTTGAACATAGTAGTCCATCGTCTGATTACTGGTCATTAATGTATACCATTAACAGACACGAGATCACCCACCAATGATGAAAATGGGAATCAAGGTACTAGAGTGAAAACTAACAAGTGTGAATAGATGTATTGAGGTCGAACACTTGAAAGGATCCATCGATTAGGGGACATTGATGTATTCCCAAGAAACTGTCGATGGCGAGAGAACCTGCCACTAATGAATGCAAGTCTTAAGGCACTCAAAATGACTCTAGACTCCAATCCCAGAATAAATGATCTGAATTCGATGGGATGAAATCGGCTGGAAGGAGGGCATTAAGGCATCCCCCATCATCCAACACGAGGTACTCAGCAAGGCTGTATAATGTGGAAGGACTCGATCATAGGTGCACAAACCAGTAACCGTACCGAGAATGGCCGACATCCAAAGTCAAGATAACTGAGGAATGGCCGACTCAGGTTTCAACTTCCTTCAAACAAGAGCATAACGGCATATGGTGACTGAATGAAGGCAGCATAGACTCGATATACAAACTAGGACATCTCTGTGACACAGGAGGCATCAACAGAGGCTCCATAGGGACTGGAAGCTTAACCAGTCGGTGGAGATAAACTCAGATAAACGAGTACAGCTCCTAAATTCAAACTATAACCCAACCAATGGATGTGATATATAGTGCTCTGTTCGAAGCTGACACGACTCGACAGTTGCCAAAGATAACATCTTTCCTTGTCCAGCTTTTTGGTTTTTTGATTTTTTTTTGGAGTTTTTCAGTTATTTGAAAATCTTGAAAAAAGAATAAACTAGCTTTACAGTTACAAACTAGGAGGAGACAAGTGTCATAAGGGAAAACAAACTAGTCCCAAGCAGTGGAACATACCTATGATCAATGCAAGGATACATGTGTAGGATATCGACACTCGGGGGAAAATACCCTCCTGGTAAAAAGGGAATCAAGTTGCGAAGGATATAAAAAATGGCTCTGCATGGCTAGACATGAGACAAGATTGGGCTATAGGGCTGAAACGCAATGTCAGGAGAGCCAACATAAAGCTCAATAAGGCAGGAAAAGCTCATGATAATGCATTCACAACTTGACATGAGGGAGTCCTGAGGGAAATAGGCCAGCATAAGATCAAGAGGAGTATGAGGCTCTTGCAAAATGTCATGGCAGTACTATACAATGGACTCCCACACCCTAAAGGAGAAACCATCGGCATGGGCACCAAATGCAAATAAGGCGCTAACTAGGGTACCCATGTAAGGGGAAGCTCTACCACTCATATCATGCCACTTCTAAAGCAGCAAGAAGGTTCCGTGACATAATAGAGTGGGTTCGTACCTAAGGTCATGGTGATATGGTCACAAGGTCATGCAAAATGCAAGTAGTGGTGAAACCTAACCTATATGTCATTTTAGACATGATACCTGAGATCGACACGAACGGGTTAATCCAACGGCTAAAACGGCACTGAAAAAGGTCTTCTACATCACCAATTATGTCAAAAACGGTCCAAAATGGTTAGAAATTGTCAAAACTATAGGAAAGGGGGTAAAAATTTTCAAATATTTGAAAAATTTTCTATAAATAGTAAAAAATATAAATCATTTGAAACTTTTACCCATTTGAGCTTTGACTTTCAACTGCAAATTCTAGTAGATCCAGCCGGCGAAATTCACAACCGTTTCTTCCAGGTATTTACTCGTGCTCTCCTCTTTCATTTTGATATAACTTTTAAAGATTTTCATGGTTAAATGAAATGTTTAAGCCATACCAAAGTGTGTGCTGTGGCCCACGTGGATATCAAGTTTTTTTTCATGTATAGGGCTGGCTATACGCAGAAAATGGTCTAAAATCCACGTACATACGTAGCTGTTTTAAAAAAAGTTGCGTATGAGGCCGCGCATAAGGTTTTCAAGTAAACTTATGGGTAATTATGCAATTTATTTTGCAGGATGGTGCTAGAATGGAGAGAGCGTGAGCATGGTGAAGTAGAGGAAGCAGTAAGGGGTGACTTAATGGCTGAACAAGCTCTACGTGCATGCGGACTCTACAAGTTTTGGTGTCTTGGTGGTTTGAGGGCCAAACCAAGACTGCTACAGATGCTGGTAGACTACTGGGATCCAGACTCAGAGTCCTTCCGTATTGATGGGATGTCCCTGACTATAGAGGTGGAGGACATATACTTTATCACTGGTCTTTCTAGATGAGGGGAAGTGGTGAACCTTCGTTCCCGAGGTGGGCCAGGGGGTGGCCCGACTATCGATGAGTACATAGCCGTGTACTGTTTTCCAGACACTGAGAAGGTGGGGAGTCAAGTCCCTACCAATGCTATACAGGTACTGGGCCTAAAGGCCATATTACTGACGCTAGGCAGGATAGCAGGCTTAGCATCACTCCACCAGGCCTCGCAGCCCCTGATGTTCTATGCAATGGAGTGCATGAGACCCACAGTCTATGACTGGAGTACAACACTACTGAGCAACATCAAACATCAGCTTAGTGAGTGTAAGGAAGGCAAGGTACGAAACTTTGGGTTCAGTAGTATTCTAAGCACGTTTTTCTTCGAGCGTGTTCCAGGATTGAGCCCTAGAGTGGATGTTCCTCTCCACGGGGTTCGAGATCTGGCCCAATGGCGTTGGGCAGATGCGATGCGCAGAATGGGGGGTGGTAGGGTAGCCAACCCATATCCAGCTGACTTCTTTCCATGGTGGCGACAATAGATTGTTGCCATAGATGACTACCCCTATGGAGGGATAGATTTCTAGGGGGATCTAGACATGCCATTGCCACCAGGATCGGCATATGGCGATATAGGTAACGAATCTCGACCCTCACTCTTTTTAAATTTTTTGAGTTATTTAATTTTTTTGTATTTTCTTGATTATATGGAAGCAAAAAACATGTTTTTGCGTGACAATACATAGTGACATCTACCATTTGTGTGCAGATGTGGGACCATGGTGGCCAAAGGGCTTCCCTTGTCATAGATGGAGGGGAAGAGGAGATGACATCACGGGTGTGGATGTAGAGCGAACACTCTAGAGCATTCATACCAACTTTGTGAGATTGACTCATAGAGTTCCCATGGCGCAAGTTGAGGACTTGCCTGAGGCTATGCAGCGGCAGGTGGTGGGTGTGCCATGCGCATGGGTGCATTTATTTCGATGGCTAGCTAGAGCCATAGTGACGTTCCATGATCACAACCCTCTTCCTCCTCCACGGGATTAGACACCTGGGAGTGTATTCATTTTGTACTACCATGTATTATATGATGGTGGCTTAAAAAGCCCCACTTTTGTATCATGACACTATGTATTACCACATTTTTGATATATAAAGTTTTATGGTGATCGGTTTATTTATTTACATGTGTAACAAGTGTGTTTGTGACTAATTTATTATGAATGAAACAAATGCAAATCTAACACGTAGTTAGCATATGAGTCAGCAACTTGATTATTATTTCTTGGAATGTGTATATATGTTATACTATCAAATTGCCATTCTAACAATCTCACATGTAAGAATCTTCTTAATAACGTCGGATCTCTAACATGGTACAAACCATTGAGCTGTGACACTACTAAATCCGAATCAAGACGTACCTCAAGAGATAGAATGCCATGCAAAATGGCATCCCATAGAAGCTCAATGACGGCACTATATTCAGCAACATTGTTGGAAGATGGCCGTAGACATACACCTCCTGAAGACAGTACCTGACCCATAGGAGTATAAATCACCCAAGCAACTGAGGCTGAGTGTTGAGTGTGACAGCTTGCACCATCCGTGAATCCTATGTAGGTGGAAGATTCCATTGACATCTACCAAAAGAAATGGAAACCAATCACAAACCCGATCACAATAAGGAAAAGACCTAACTATGCAAAGTTGTACAATAATATACAACAAGAAGCCTTGGCTAAAGATCATGCATAGTATTTTTTAAGATAGAACCCATTTCTAGGCTCCGCCAAAGCTGTTCCTTTGTAATCGAACAACTCATAGGCACCCTTCTCTAACACACACTTAACCACATAAGGACCACGCCACATAGGATTAAACTTCCCTGCCCCCAAGGGTTCTTTTGGTTGATCCCACAAGAGGACCAAGTCTCCTTCACTAAACACTCTTGGATAGATAGATCTATTGTACTGGACCTTAACATGACGCTTATTAACCTCTAGAGCCACCAAGGCATCTCGACGCTACTCATCAAGTTGCTCAAGGTGAACCAAAAGCTCCTCCAAAGGTGAAGTGTCTGGTAAGAGTTCCACAACTAGCTTCAACGAAGGAATTTCACATTCAACCGGCAATATCGACTCCACTCCATGCATAAGCTGATATGGAGAAAAACCAGTGGCAGTATTAACCACGGTTCGATATGCCCACAAAGCAGGATATAACATAATGTGCCAATTATTCTTGCTTTGTGCGATGGTTCGTTGGAGAATGGATTTGAGTGATTTATTCACTGCCTCTACCTGTCCATTCGCTTGAGGGTAGTAAGAAGAGGAGTGCTCTTGCTTATACCCTAACTTGGATGCCAACTCTTCCATCATACGATTCTGAAAGTGCGAGCCATGGTCAATGACAAGCTCTTTCAGAATCATGAACCGAGTAATGATTTGGTTGAATACAAAGTGAGCGGCTGTCTCACCATCAGATTTTACTGTAGGCATAGCCTCAACCCATTTTGTGAAGTAATCAACAGCCACTATAATGTGATGGTGCCCCCTAGCTGAAGCTGGGTTGCAATCCATAAAATCGAGCCCCCACTTAGTGAAGGGACCGGCGGTGATAATGGGATGTAACGGGGCAGGTTTTGAGCACA
>LPNX010449085.1:0-104369 GCA_001517045.1 Pseudotsuga menziesii | reverse complement strand
CATCAACACAATCTTTAAAGATCGACGGCCAGAAATAACCCGCTCTCAAAATATTTTGAGCTGTAGAAAGCCCAGATAAATGACCACCACACGCCCCTTTGTGGCAATCATTCAGCACAACCTCAGCCTCGTCATGAGTTAAACAACGTCATAAAATGGAATCTACCCCACGGCGGTACAAAGTATTGTCCACTATAAGGTAGTTCTTAGAGACGTGACGTAATCATCGTTGTTCATCTCATGAGAGGTGAGTAGGGGTCCTCGGCATTTGCAGATATACTATGATATCCCTATACCATGGGTCTAACATAGAGATTAAGAAGATCTGTTCATCAACAAACGTATCTTCACATACCAACTCCTTGGTCTCACTCGGAAAGTCCGATATGAGCTCTGCAAAGACTAAAGACTTCTTCGATTTTGCCGAAACAAACTCGAGATCAAATTCTTGCAAAATGACAATCCATTTATTATACTTTCCCCCAATCATCCTTCATGTGAGGACGAACTGAAATGGATTGGCATGGGCCACAACCAAGGTCTGGCGAAGGAGAATATAATGTCTCAAACGCTGAACCGCATGTACGGTAGCTAAAGCAAGCTTCTTGACATGAGAATAACGAATCTCTGTGTCAATAAGGTTTCGGTTCAAATAATATATGACATGCTCTTGGAGCTCCTCATCCTCTTGAACCAAAACCATACCAATCGTCTCTAAAGACGCGGCCACATATAATAAAAAATCACGGCTATAATCTGGAGGACTAATCACCGGGGCCGATGCTAGGGCTCGCTTGAGTGCATCGAAGGACTCCTGGGCTCCCTCATCCCAATAAAAGGGGGTGTCCTTCTTCAAGAGACGCATAAAGCCTCTAGTCAAATTGGCAAAGTTGACAACAAATCTTCGTAAGAAGTTTTCCATGCCTTGCAAACACTAAAGATGACGAATATTCTTCGAGGGAGACAACTAAAGTATTGCCTCAACCTTCAAAGGGTCAACTCTTATACCCTCGTTTGAAATGATGAATCCTAACAAATGACCTGACTTCATGCAAAAGACGCACTTATGAGGATTTAATCTAACTGAATAGTGGTGGCATCTTTCGAATACCAATCTCAAGTGATAGGGATGACGCATTCTCATACGAGAATGAGTAGTGAGGTCATCCAAAAATACTTCAATAATAGACTTGAGATCGTGGAAGATCAAGATCATTGCCCACTGAAACGTAGCTCCAGCGTTTTTAAGGCTGAAAGGCATTTTCCGATATGCAAATTTTCCCCAAGGACAAATAAATGCAGTCTTGTGTTGGTCCTCAGGTTTAATTGGTATCTGATTATACCCGAAAAATCCATCCATGAAGGAGAACACCTTGCTACCCGCACACTCATCCAAAATCTGATCTATAAATGGTGTGGGGAAGTTATCCTTAGGACAGGCACGATTCAAATCGTGGAAATCAGTGCATATGCGGATCGCTCCCTGCTTCTTATCCACCAAAACGAGGTTTGAAACCCACTCCGTCAAGGGAACAGGATAGATGAAATTGGCTTTCAACAACTTCTCTATCTCTGCCTTAATGGCGGGTGCTTTCCTAGGATTCACGGCGTGTAAACGTTGTCAAATAGGCTTAGCATTGGGGTAAGTCTTAATCTCATGTTCGACAATTCGAGGGTCAATACCTGGCATCTCATCATAAGACCAAGCAAAAATATCACGAAATTCCTTGAAGAGCTCGGTATATTTGAGAATATCAGCATGGGAACAATCCACCCCAATATAGACATTCTCAATTGTGCCAGGATTGCGAGAAATGTTGATAGAAATCGTTGACGATATGTTCGCCATGTTTCCATCATCCATCAGACCAGGAGAGCTTAATGGAACCATAGGGCTACCAAAATTTTGACTAAGAATATCCCTATAATCCTCATGCTCCAAACGGTCAAGCTCTGGAAGAAAGTACGATCTATGATGAAGTTCCTCCCATGGTGGCTCAACTCCCAACATAGCCTCGATAATCACCTCATTTGAAGGGAAAACCGTATCAAGGTAGTCATGGGCATGAGAAGACTGTACTGCCCATGCTGGCAGCACATAGGGGTCCTCCTCCTCCATCCATGAAGAGGAAGAATGAGGCTCTGCAACACACTTAAGATTAGCTTGATAAGCTATCATGGCTGTAGGCAATGGCACGCTCATCTTGACAGGCTCACTCGAAGTACTCGGTGAAGGAAGGATCCAAGGATCTTCCATATGGGTTGTGTGAAAATACACCAAGGTCGTAGATGTTGAATCCTCATCGGAACAATATCCTATCATGAGGATCGGTGCAGGACAACTAAATATTCCCATAAGGGATGGATACATGCCTACACCCACACTCCCAATTGTCGGCTGAGAATGCTCAACGATCGAGATTGAAGCTCCCGAAGATGAAGTAACAGACGGATTCTTGAATGTCATTTGATCAATCGTTACAATATTCCCATTATGTGGAAATCATACAGCGCAAAATAGGGAAGATGCAACGGCTTGCATACTATACATCCAGTTCCTACCCAGCAGGAGATTATAGTCAAGGGGCGCATCAACCACCTCAACCTCAATCGCAACGGTCTTCCCCCCCAAACGGACTTTAAGGGAAGGAAGGATGTCGTGTGGCCTAAAATATCTCCCATCAAAAGAAGTTAACATAGTCTCTGATTTAGATAGCTCAGGAGAACCGAGACCCTTCCAACAGGCCAAAGACATCACAGAAGCAGCAGCGCCCTCGTCAATCACAGTACATTTGACTGTCATACCAAGAAATTCTATGTGCACCAAAAGAGACACATAGTAGGGAAAACGAGGCTGATGTCCTACGGTTTCAAATTTGATCATAGAGGAAGAATCATCATTGCTCACACGAAGGGTAGTAAGCAACGCCTTCCTTTGTGAAGGACAACTATGAAGCACTTCCAATGCAGACATCGCACAAGGAGTATGGCCCATATCCTCGACAACTGAATAATTATGGGCGGCTCGGGCATTTGGATTATGCCCCGAATGCTTAAGGACTCCCTTAGGAATGCGAGGTGCAGCCTCAGGTTTATCCGCAGGTTTCTCAATGCACAAAGGAGTTCCTGGTGGATCAGGTTCTTTGCTTGGGCTGGGTTGTGATGAACTATAGTCTTTCACACGAGTCACAACCTTGGCAGCACAGACCATGTTAATGCACCCACAACCACTACCCTCTAGTGGATCATCATCACTAGACTGGTCATGGGACTTCGAGTTCATATTCTGGTTATGCGGTAAAGGGTTCATTAGCACAGCTAGGCCTTGTGCTAAGAATCTCGAAGCTTCATCAATCCGAGGGCACAAGTAAGTGAGGTGATCTTCCTTACAAATCTTGCAAGGGAATTGAACCTTACATTTTTCTTGCTTGTCCCCCCCAGCATTTCTACCGTTCTTGTCATTATTGTTAGCATTCTCATTCTTATTCCCACCCTTTCGATTATTATTTTTACCCTTCTTTATATTCCGTCCGGGCTGCTGGTTACCCTTCTGGTCTGACGATTGCACATAAAGTACATTCACCATTTGGGCAGGTTGAGACAAAGCCGTAGCTTGTCCCAAGGCAGATTAGTTGATTGACAATTTACTAGCTTTTTTTGCAATCGAATCCACAGGTTTCGCACTTGCACAACCCACAATGCCATCGGCATGTGGTCCAGGTTTGACTTTGGGATCGAAATTGGAATGAGGAGCGTTGGGAATAATCTCATACAACAAACTAGACTGAGCATAGATCAAGTCCAGTTCCTACGCCCTAAAGATCGCTTGTTCCTCATTCTAGACTCTGGATGTGGAAACATCCTTCGCTATATACGGAAATAACGACTTGAGGAACCACTCAAGAAGGAATTCTGGCGGTATAAAATCTTTAATTAATCTATTCCGTCTATGCCACTCCTGAATATGATTAGAAATATGGGTGGATTTATCTTTCCAAAATGTCGACAAGAGTTCAGTACCGACATCATAGCGCACTGGTAGCTGGAAGTGATTAAGAAAAGTCACCGCAAGGTCGTCGACCAAAGTAAAAGCACCCCTAGGTAACTCTATATACCATTTCGTAGCAGGCCCTGTGAGGGTGCGTTGAAATAGTTGCAAATGGACTGAGTCCTGACGTAGTGAATTCGAAGAGCACCATAGGTGAAACGTAGTAACGTGTTCGCTCGGATCCTCTCCTGGTTTGCCTTCGAACTTAGGTATGTCTGAAGCAAGCTTGGTAGGGACATCCAGCCAAGCCGGGTCTTGAGCCACATGATCATTCGTAAGTCTCGATAAGTCAGGAATATTAAGCATCACGAGGAAAGGGATCCTAGGATGATGAGGTCAATGGACGGCTCCCTGATTCATATAGGGTTGATGACCACCATGGCCTTGGCCATAGTGTCCTCCTCCTATCTGACCCATATACGATGGTGTAGAAGTACCATAGTATGGTGGACCTTGGCTAGTAGGAGCTACAAAGCCATAATTAGGAGAGTAAGCAGGTTGTTGATACCCGCCTCCATAAGGTGAAGAAACCTGTCCATACTGCGTCCCATGATAAGGTCCATAGGTCATCACATATGATGCCCCATGAGACACTTCGTAGGTAGGAAGATATGCTCCGAAAGTAGGGATATAAGCCCCGGAAGTAGCAAGATGACCTCTAGAAGCATGAACATAACCTCCCGATGTAGCAGACAGCATGTGGACTTGAGACACAACTGGTCTAGTAGCCGTAGTATGGACCTGACTCGTAGTCATATATCGGCTCGAAGGACCATGTGAATAAGGTGGAGGATGTACATTTGAAGAACTAGGGGTTGAGGACGAAGGAATCTGAGTAATAAGATATGTATTACCACCTATCGTCACTCATCTTGGATCTGGTATCCTAATAGGATCGCTAACCCTAGACCTAGGAGGGAGATATGATGTAGCTTCCACCACTGGGACGGAAGGTGCAATGTGACTAGTTCTCCCAAACCTCTCCGCATGGTAAGGAATGAGAGTGCCCCTAGGCATAGTGCTAGGTTCAAAATTGGATTCGACATGAAATGTCAAATCATGTATAGGGAAACCAGACGTAGCATAACTACCGTAGCTAGTAGTGGCGGGTTCAAAATGCGTCTCGGCATCCTCCGGCATGCCATACCGGTAACGCGTCAATGGGGAATCATCCCTAGAGCGAGTAGGTCTATCATGTATGGCTCCTATCTCAGAAATCATAGGACCTAACTCTACTAAGTCGAGTGAAGGATCATAAGTCAGTGTAAATTCCCCATCGTCTACACGAATGGGAGGAGGTGGTTCAGGAATACCTTTTGAAGAATCCCCCATGGTGTGTGAATCAATGTGTGACATAGTCCGTCGGGACTGTCTAGGTCTCTCTCCCAAAGGAGGAGGAGAAGTAGAAGGTGGAAGTCCTGCTAAATGATGAGAATGGCACGGAACCACACTCGAATCCACAATGACTCAAAAAATAGCAAAGACTCTCTATTTACGTAAACCCTAGGCCAACTAGCATGCACAGAGCAATCATTAATAAAATCTAAATCCAAATGCAAGCAAACAAGGGCTGGATAAGTGAGCTCCCGAATGAAGCAGGTATGTCTCGCCTAGGAGAGGCTTGAGACTCCCATACACAACAAGCAGAGGTACGTAACCAATTATTGTGGCCCTCAGCTTCAACACGTAAAGCGACTGTGCTGTTCGACCCCAGCTTGGATGGGACACATGCAGAATAACCTCTACAAGTACCCCCTCGATATCCTAGGTAAGGCCACTAAGGTCACCTCAATAT
Organism: Pseudotsuga menziesii; assembly: GCA_001517045.1. Taxonomy (NCBI): domain Eukaryota; kingdom Viridiplantae; phylum Streptophyta; class Pinopsida; order Pinales; family Pinaceae; genus Pseudotsuga; species Pseudotsuga menziesii. The sequence continues at coordinate 98,526 of LPNX010449085.1, read as the reverse complement.
ACTCAATGCTCAAGCGGACAGTCACAGGCGGGATTGACCGTATGGGCAGGGTAGCAAAGCCCGAAACTCTCGAAAGAGCCCCCAGATACGAATACAATCCTGGAAATATCTCCGATGCTACTCAGTTATGACTAGGGGTCATCCCAATCAATAACCACTCACACTACCTCATGCTTAACTCCCTTTTGAGAGGAGGATCCTAAGAACACTGGTTATACCAAGGATTTCACACACTTACTTGGATAGACACCTAGATGTTGTTGTTTAGTGATCTTGGAGAATTAACTTACAATGAACTATTCCAAGATCCTAAAACCTAATCTTGTTGGTGCGCCCTAGAAAATAAAAGAGTGTAATTCATTTTATTTAGCGTTGATTTTAGTTGGCTTTATTACTCAAAAATAGGATATGGTCGTGCAACTAGTGGTGTTATGACGCAACAGGAAGTAAAATGCACACCTAACAATCAATGCAAATGCATTGTGTCCATGAAAACAGGGTATGCTACTACATGTAATGCACAATTCTTCTTCAAATGATGAATGCAAATTTTCCTATATGAAGTCCTAACTTGTACTCCAAAGCAAATCTATCTAGTGCAAATACAATGCAAAGTGCAAAATGCAATGCATGATGATAAGCAAATGTTTTTGGATTTTTTAAAAATAAAAGAGATACAAAAAGAAAAAGGATGATTCTATGACCCCTAGACTCTGCAAGTACACACAAACAGCATTCCAGCAAATCACTAAGGTAAAAGAACTCTAATGCACTAATCTCAAACAAAAAATCGAAAATGCCATGACAAGAACTTTCCTAAAAAAAAAAAATTAGGCTAAAAAAAACGTTTCTGGTCAGAAACAGAGGTCAAAACAAACTCAGGTAGTGTCAAAGGAGACTCGGTAACTAACAGAATTCACCCAGCAATCAATTATCTTCCATAAAAATCCAAAACCAAAGGTATACGCGACTGTTCGCAGTAAACCTGCGTGTATACACGGAAATCTCAGAGGAAACCACGTGTATACGCGATTGTAAATCAAAAACCCGCATACAGGAAGAAAAGGTGCATAAAATCAAGGCAAAGAGACAGGTTGAGACAAACTTCACACCAATCAGACTCTACCAGGCATACATGCCCCCAGACCCGAAACAGAAACAAGAGAGAAAGAGCAATTCAAATACATTGAATGCTGAGAAAACAACCCCCAAAGGACAACTACTAGGAACTCCCCAGTGGAGTCACCAATTCTGTTACGGAGAGAAATTCCTATGGCTTGGGGTACCACAATAGACATCTTGACTTCAGAAATCAATCTTTCCCAATATGCAATAGAAATAAAATGTCTAACACTAAAGGATCAGACCTCGTACCTTATTATGGGCGATTGAAGTAGATCCCCGTTGAGCTTTCCAATCTTCAGCTTGAATTGCTATATTACTTCCTCAACAACAAGTAAACAATACAAGCATTCTATATATCATGGTGTTAGATCTATTCTAGCATATATAATCAATAATGTAAAAGAATTTGACATAATCCCATGGATAAAATTTTCATTCAAATACACATCATTAGACAGGAAAAGATATTTCTATTAATATAAATCAGAGATTACAAGATACAACCTCTGATGGCACGTCTGGGAACCGGAGAAACTGAATCCCCCACTTGTGCCTCCACCACTTCAATCCTCCATCTCTCGATAGTAAGCTCACAAGCAAAGGGTAAGCTTGGGAAGAACACAAAAGTGCTCCAAGGGACAAAGGGATGCAGACTCAAGCATAAGTTCCGACAACAATGGACTATAGTTTCGTTGCTCTCAATTCTCTCTTATGCCTTCAATGTACCAAGGGGTTCCTTATATAGCTTTTCAAAGGGGTACTGAAAGGTCGAATCCGAGCGATCTCAAGGCATATGGAAGGCCAGAAGTCAAATGAGTCGGATCCATGTCAAGGAAAACTCCAAAAGGATTTGGATTATTTACACATCCCGATGTACGCGGTTATATGGCTCAAACCCACGTATGTACACGCTTATAAGGTTAAAAGTAGCATATAGCATTTTCCATGTGTTTTTAGGGATGATCAAGGAAACATCAAAGGACAAAAAGTGGTCCATCGGGGCTAAGGAGTCTGTAGCGGGACAAGGGAAGGCCATACAAAGTGTGATTCACCTAGAGTGGTGAAATCCGCTATAACACTAAGTGGACTTTAATTATAATCATCATCACCATTGTCACCATCATTTAATTTTAAATCGATTATTATTAAATTATTTGTTTAATATTAAAGCCAACATTTCTCACCTGTATTGCAATGTAAAATGTCTATCTAGAATGGAGCCAAGCTCAATATGTGTTATCTCCTTTCGTGGATGGTAATTCAAATTAAACATTTTTTACATGTGTTTTTTGCCACTTTATCTTTCACGATCACTTATTTTTATGTTTTCCTTCCAAATCAATGGATACATGTTATAGGTTTATATATACACACACACTAAATTGTATTTTTTTTAAATAAAGGAATTTTTAAGAGTATTATATGTTATTGTTTTCCTTTAAGTAAAGGATCTTGACATTCTATATATAAATTGAGTAGGCGTAATGGTTAAGAATATGTGTTTCTTCTTAGGATATTACATGTCAAATCCAAAGGAGTTTAGGGTATGTACACATTTGTAAACTTTAGTAGTCAAATTGTTACATGAAGGGGGTTAATTGTCCCACAAATAAGGGGGTCTCATACAGCAATTTGGTGTCTAGCTACGTCGTTACCTTAAAATTATGTTATTAATATTAGTGTGTTTGTATGTGTGTACACATACGCATACACGTGCATACTCAACATGTGGAAAGTATAAAATATATCGTTATCTTTAATAATGAATCAAGTTTAGTAAGTAAGAGTCAGCACTAATGTATTATCCTTTGTCTGTATTTACATATAGCACAATACAAAAGCAAATCAACTCTCCAAGGAAGCTTTGCCATTGTAGAAGGAGTTCTTATCTTAGCATGAGCTCACGGGAGGGACAGAAATTTCTAATTGTGATGGATATTTATATTAAAAAATTGGAAGGCATCCCTAGAGGAGTCTTCAACACTAGAGTCTGGAATATGGAGTGACAAGATAAGGAAGAAAGACTTTGTTACAAGACATAATCATGTTTGTTTTTTAGCATTTTAAGGAAATTTAATATATATTCTGATTGTTATGTGAAACATTGAATATAAAAAATTGTGTTTGTGTGTAATCTAAGTTTAAGGTCACATCCAAGCCAAACACCAAATTGGTGTATGAGATCTCCTTGCTTATGGGACAAGGGAATGTCATTTGCACAGTGATTTGACTGTTAAAATCTATGGAGGTGTACATACCCTATCCCCCTCTAGATTTGAACCTATGACCTTATAGGATGAAACACATGTTCTTGATCATTAGACCTACTCAAGGTATACAGACACAATGTTTCAATATTAAATTGTATTCTTTTGGTGAAATGTTGTGTGGGAACCAGCGATGAGTTGAAATATTATTATGATTGAAATCTTTGAGGGATCATTTAAACTTTGAGCATATAACTTACTTTTGGATCGGAATGTTAGGATTACATTTGTGAAAATTAATGAATGAAAGTGGTTATTGTATGTAAAGCTTGGGAGAAAACAAACATGTATGATAAAAGATAACTAAAACGCCCTGCTTTCCCGATGAGTTTTGATAAAAAACCGGTCAAATCATTCTTGGAATTTGTTATTTCCACAATTTTGCGATTTCAACAATCCTAATTGTTGATTCTAGAGTAAATGCTCGATTTTAAAACTACCCAGATCACCGAAATTGCAATATGAGAATTCCAAATTGTGATTTCATCAATAATTGTTTTGTCGGATTCCGATGGGTTGGGGACATTTTGGTTAGCGCTTATACTGCTTCGAAAACAAATTCAAAGGAATCAATGAATTTGGAAACCAGTTTTGCTCATAATGAGTTAGTCAATTCCATGCATTTATTTTCCAAATTATTGAAAAAATCTTTACATATGTTAAGAATGAAAAATATCAAATATAATTTTTTATTATGTCATGTTATATGATTTTGATATGCAAACTATATTTACAAAACTAGAATTGTGATGGCTCTAACAATATTGAATGTGATATATAAATATGTCGGGGACAATGCCTTGACAACTAATTTATCGGTTTAAATTTTTTTATGAATGTAAATTGAATTACAATGGTCAAATTTCACGGTTGTAAATTTTTTGTTTGAAGCAATGGTGAACATCAATTTAAACACTAATTATAGTCCAACACATATATTTTGTAGTGCCCTAAATAGTTTATATCACTATTAAATATTTCACCTTCTCCAATGTGTGTCTAAAGAATTTGTAACAAATGTTTTTGTAGCACATCCTTAACACAAATGCATCATCATTGTGGACATTGACACTATTTTCATCATCATCATCATCAATGTCATATGCTACATCAACATAATTTTCATCATCATCCTTGTTGTCATCATCATCATCATCATCATCATTGTCATTATGGTCACTCATATTCCATTGGTGTTCTTAATCACTCATCGCGATTAGGATTCATGTCATGTAATAGTTAAGGTCATTTATATGTCGTTATAGTCATTTCGATGATAATAGGATCATTTAGATGTCGTTACAGACATTTAGGTTCCATTAGAATCAGTTAGGATCTAGAAGTTCTAGTGACATGCATAATCATCGTTGACATATACATCATCATCATCATACAATAAATCAACATCATTGTCATTGTCATAGTCATCATTGATGTCATCAAGTACGTCATCGTCATCATCAATATAATTGCGATAATAATGAGCAAGGAACCCTACTAGATCACAAGAATGGATGATATAGTCTTGTAATTATCAAATCATATCCATCATAATTATTGTACTGTATCATTGTCATGTTGTTAGGGCCAATCAGATGCCATTATGGTCTATCAAATGTTGTTGGGGACACTCAAATGCCATTAGAGAAATTTAGGTGACAATAAGGTAATTTACCCTGCATTAGAATTAATCAAGATCCAAAAGTGTCATGATTACGATCATTTAGGTGCCACTATGATAAATAAAGATCTTGAAGTACTATCACATGAATCATTATCATTAACAATGATATCATTGCCATCATAACCATGATCAACAACAACTTGCATGAGTACATCAACATCAACATCATTGGCATCACCATATATCATCATAATCATAGTCATTCATCTCAACCTGGTTGTTATCATCATAATAATCATCATCAATATCATTTCCATCATCCATCATCAACATGATCATCCTCATGCTTTTACAGTGAGTCCAGTTGCATTAGGGTCACTCAAATTTTGTTAGGGACAATCAGATGCCATTAGGGTCATCTAGGGACTATTATGGTCAATTCAACAATATAGCTTATAACATCACAAAGAAAACAACCACAAGATTCTAAGTTTGGATAAATCAATTAGTGAGCATTATTTCCACCCTCCATCAAGATATTCTAGCTAAGAATCAGGAATCTTCCAAGGTTTTACTTGGGGTAGAAAAAATATAACAACCCCAATCTAAAATTGGCCCACAAAGCATGACACCAAAACCGTGGATGATGTTAGAACCAAAATCCAACCTCTCAATCAACAAACCTTTTGGAGTGGGAGACACCCTATAAACTATCTCCATCTCACCATTGTCATGTTTGTGGGATTATTCACAACGACGGTGATGTTAAAAAACACACTAACCTTTCAAAATACAAAAAAATTGTGCCAATGGGTGCACTCCTAAAATACATGGCCCTTGCATCAAAATTATCGTCCCATGCCGTCTTTTTTTCAAATGCTCATCATGAAAAACACGACAAAATTGGGGCATCTTAATTTGTGCCAATTTAGAATCACTCAACAACTTTATTATCAATGTAATGAAAACAACATGTCATGTTGGTGTTGCATTGGTATCATGTGTAAACTTTTGGCATCAAGTTAAAGATGTTTTTAGCATCAAGTCATAATCATATATTTACGATGTGTATCCAATTATCAATTATTATTTAATCATTGGTTAATTAATCATAATTATTATTTATAAATACTACTTATTAACTATTAATTTGTTATTGTTAATTATTAAATATTCCTCTAGTTGTTGCACTAGGTGGTTGTCTTAATTAAGTGGTAAATTGACCTTGGTAACATCAGTGTTAGAGGTTCTACTTGTATATTAACACACCTTAACTTACATCCATATTGATGTTTTGGAAAAAAATATGGAAGAGAAAGAAAGATAGAGGTGGCCTCCCTTTGGTAAAATGGCAAAGGCTTTCCAAGACAAAATTTATGGGGTTCGGGGACTATATAATGTCCATGATTTTTAGAAATCCCTAGATTTTAAGAGACTTTACATTGTCATGCATTGCCTATGTTTATAGGAATATGTAATTAAATCAAAGTACACACACCCCTTTAATTTGGATATTAGATCAAATATAGAATAAAACTAGTATAGGATGGGAAGCTTTAACTCTAGCATTTCCCCCTGTAGGTCAATGGCTTGCTCAAAAAATTAGAAATGGATTGAGTTTGAATAGGGGAAGCTTTAACTCTAGCATTTCCGCTTATAAGGCCAAAGATGTAAAACAAATCGATCCACTTATTCAATATAACACTATGAGCATTACTGAAATGCTTATTGCTTCATTCCATTTTAAACCAAGACCAAAATGTCCTTAAGAGTACAAAGGAAAGTTAGTTTTTTTGTTAAGATTGATATCCACTTCTTGTGCCTTGGATGTTCTTGGTAAAAATGAGGGTATAGATGGGGGGGTTTTCCAAAACAAACTTGCAGGGTGGCATTTTGGTAGCACCATGAGAGGTTGTATTGCAATACTACATTTTTGAAAGGGGGGGGGGTGTGGGGGAACTACTAAACCCAATGGCCATATCAGTCGATGTAAAACCCAATGAATAACGATATTTTTATGTTAAACACCTCACAACCTCTATTACTTGTTATTAACTCCAATATCTTGAGTCCTGCAGTATCCATAAGTATTATGACATGCATCATCATCATGGGAATTGACGTTGTCATCATCATCATCATCAATGCCATATGATACATCAACATCATCTTGATCATCATCCTCATTATCATCATCATCGTCAACATTAAGTACATCATCAATAAAATCATCTTCAGCATTGTCATTATGGTCACTCATATGCCATTAGTGTTCTTAATCACTCATCACCATCAGGATTCATGCCATGTAATTTTTAAGGTCATTTATATGTCATTACAGAGATTTTGATGATAATAGGGTCGTTTAGATGTCGTTATAGACATTTAGGTGTCATTAGAATCAATTAGGATCCAAAATTTCTACCACATGCATAATCATCGTTGACATCCACATTGTCATCATCATCATACAATAAATCAACATCATTGTCGTCGTCGTAGTCATCATCAATTTAATTGCGATAATAATGAGAAAGGAGCCCTACTACCTCACAAGAATGGATCATATAGTCTTATACTTATCAAATCATATACAAATTCTCCACATAATTATCGTAATACATCATTGTCATGTTGTTAGGGCCAATCAGATGCAATTAGGGTCTATCAAATGTTGTTGGGGACACTCAAGTGCCATTAGAGCAATTTAGGTGACATTGAGGTAATTTACCCCTCATTAGGATTAATCAAGATCCAAAAGTGCCATGATTACGATCATTTAGGTGCTACTATCATAAATCAAGATCCAAAATTACTATCACGTGAATCATGATAATTGACACTAACATTGATATATCTGACGTTATGTCAAACATTTTCCAAACACAATTCCTAGCTCTAAACCTAGTGCAATTCCTAGCACGGTTCCTTTCGAAATTTATGGAATTATTCCAGCTGGTGGTATACCTGGCTCTATACTTGACGTTATGTTGGATGTTTTCTAGGTGCAATACTGCCTCTATACTTGGTGGTATGTTGGATGTTTTTCCTGTTGAAATTCATGGTACAATTCCTGTCGGTAACTTTGGATTAATACATGGTGCTATGCCATTCATAATGTTTTTTTGGAAGCTATTCTAGGTGTTATATGGGATGCTAATTGGGACACTAATTGGGATGCTAGTTGGGACGTTAATTTGGGTGCTAATTGGGATGATAATTGTGATTCTAATTGGGATGCTAATTGGGATGTTAATTGCAATGATAATTGTGATGCTAATTGGGACATTAATTGCGATGCTAATTAGCGTCCAAAATAACGCTAACTTTTAAAAAGGGACTCTAATTGGGATGCTAATTAGGATGCTAATTGGGACTCTAATTGGGACTCTAATTGGGATGCTAATTGGGACGTTAATTGGGACACTAATTGGGATGCTAATTGGGACTCTAATTGGGACGCTAATTGGGATGCTAATTAACATCCAAAATAGCATCAACTTTTAAAAATGGACACAAATAATGACATTAAAAGCGCCATCCTATGGAAAAGCGTCCACTTTGTCCAAAAAATGATGAAAAATACACTAAAAGTGATAGTGGAAGCTAAAAGAGACGCTAATCATAGGGTTTTGTTGTAGTGAGAAGCCACTGGGAGTTGAGACCACCGAAACCAGCTAACCGGGGTTCATAAAAAAGTCAAGATCCCAACAAGAAACTCCAACACTGTACCAGAGGAAAATCCGTTACCCACTCACCTGAGTGAGCACCGGAAGTCAAAACCCTGGTTAAGATAGAAAGTCGTGACCCCAGTTGACAATACAAATCCTGGTACTTGGTCTAATCCAAAAAAAACATCCAGACCGACAAACACCACAGAATAAATAAAGGAATAAGATAGCAAAGAGCATGGGCAAGAATCACCGCAGAAGCTGAAGGAGGAAAAGACCAAACCCCAGTTCCCCAGAGGAAAACAGAGCGACCCCAGAAGCCAACCCCAGAAAAGACCAAACCCCAGTTCCCCAGAGGAAAACGGAATGACCATTTGGTTCTGATGAAATGATAGTAGGAAACATAAATTATTGCAGTGGAAATGTAAAGAAGGTCCTAGACTGTACATACACAATAGGACGAGATGAAGGTAGAAGATGCAGAATGTTTATGTGGAAATGTGAAGAAGATCTTGGACAGATTCTACATGAAGACTTGCTCGAGATGTGATGAATACCTAACAAAGGACTTGGCCTTATCCAGCATGAAAAAGGGATGACACTGTAGAAACTTCTGATGATAGATATTATGGTACAATTATCAAATTATAAGAGGATGATGGAAGCAGCCATGATGAAGACTCTATGAATCTGTGATGATGACAATGCGATGAAGACCTTACCAGATGTGTTGATGACTGTATAGAGAGAGAATACCCTCCTAGTTAAGAGGGAGTGTTGATGTATTTGTAACTTCAACAGATATTCTGATGTATATTATCATTGTACGTTGTTGTACCCCCATTAGGGGTGTGTGTTACCCATTTATAGGATGTCCGAATTGTGTCTACTTCCTCCTTCATGTGTTTTTCAGTGACTAGCCCAACTAGTTCATCTAGTAACACTATGTAAAGCATTTAACAACTAAATTGACCATTTTTATAGGAAAAACTTAACTTTTACAAGTCTCATGGTAAATTTTCACTTTACACATTTTTATAAATTTGAGATTGTACTATATATGATGTTTAAAAAAGTCATAAAGTTATGTTATAAACTTTGAGTATAATACTTGTTATGATATTTAAAAGTCTAGTATTTAAGAATACTTAAACAATTAAATTTATATATATATAATTTAATTATGATTGATATTTTTTGTTGTAAGTAGGAGAAGATTATATTAAATTACAAAAATAGTATAAACAAGGTTTTTGTGACACTTGTCCAAAACTTGCAAGGGTAGAAACTAGAAATTATTAAATCTGTTCAAAAGTTGCCCTTGATGTGGGAAACCAAGTTTCTACTGTCAAAACTTAACAGAATTGTTTTGTAAACTAACAAGCTAACATAGAATAAAACAAACACAGAAGAGAAAATAATGTCCTTAGGCCTGACCGATTTCTCCATGGTTCCTCAACAATTGGGCATGGCTTCAGGTCGACATCTTCATCCCCTAAGAGAGAAAGTTCAAGTTCCTAGTGCGGTTCGTTGCTGGAGGATGATATGAAATTTTTTGTTGTTGGCTGTTAGTATGCATGCCCACTTCATATTTTTGCCACATCAATTGAAGTTACAGCCATGCGTTCATTGTGCTTAATGTCCTGGCTTTGATGTGTGTCCTTTGCAGGGTCATGTTGGTTTAGGATTTGAGCGATCAAAGAAGTTTCTTGTGTCATGTAGCTGTCAGAATCATTGGAGGTCGATGGAGAGGCAGTGCAGTCACATTCCTATAGCACCTGTGTAAGATCATTCTTCATTTGCCAATATTGGGAGAGTCATTGTCATAGAGGTTGCATGGAGTGGTGGCGAGCCATAACTTAAGCTTCCTAGTAATCCATGGCCCTACGCACGCTGAGGGGAATATGGGATCCATATCTTGCGAAGATGGAATGTCGTAATTTCGCCCTACTTCTTGCTCCCCTAGAGCTATTTCCTATGCAAGGAGTGGCCTTGAGTGTGATCGGCATAGTCAGTGAGTGGAATCTTTGTCTGGTCTTCCTCTTTCCTTGAATTTCTTCATGGATGGAAGTCCAAATAATGATGGAGCGAACGAAAAAATGACAAGAAATAGTTTGTTGCTGGAGCAAAATTCATGCGAAGCCATTAAGGAGGGTGACTAGGAGGCCAATGCTAATGACAACAACCATTAAATTTCCTTGCTACGTGGAAGAGGCCATCCAAGCCGAGGTCTATGTAAGGTGACCTGAAGTATATAGAAGATGATGTGCAGGCTAGAGCACAAGCTAGAATGCCTTTCCAAGGACGATGTAAACATGGTTATAAGGGAGGCGGTGACAGCTACGACAGGTGACAATTAAAGACAATTTTCTCCTTTCTCCACGTTGCAATGCATCTAGGCACTCGCATCCGAGGTAATTATGATTGATTTTAAAAGTATAGAAGTAACTGAATTTATTTGAAAATGAAAATCTATATTTTTTGTATTTGTTAATAATATTTTATAATTTCAAATGGAGTTAATTTAATTTTCTATTTTCTATTTTTATATTATTTTTACTAAGGGAATCAACAAGTATTATGATGCACTTAGTCACTTTACAACATGTCCTTCATATCTAGGTCATCAATGTAAAAAGAAAGCTAAACATACTTTTTAAATTAAACATAATAATAATAAAATTAAAAATGGATTTTAATGTAAAATAAAAGTCAATAATATTTTTTAAATTAAATATAATAAATAATGAAATTTAAAATTAGTAAAAACTTAATTTAAAAACTAAAATTAGAATATAATAAATTAAATTAATTAAATTTATATAATAAAAAATTTATAATTTCTTTTAAATTATATATATATATATATATATTCCATAACCTAATATATTGCACTTTGTTTAAAAATTTATATATTGCAGTAATTGCATTGATTGTATTTCTCAATTTTGTCTTGATTGATTGTATGTATGATTTTAAAATTAAATTAAGTGTAGTTGCATCATAAACATTAAAAAAATTAAAGTCAATCATATGCAAATAAATATCATTGTGTTTATGTTTGAATTTGTGGGTTTTCAATATGTCTAACTTTTACTATAGCTGTTTTTAGAGTGGGCATTCCATCTATTTACAAGGTTCAATTAGATCATGAATATGGTTGGAGTGTCAAGCTTAGATAATCAAACTTGGATATTTACAAGGTTCAATTACATCATGAATACGGTTGGAGTGTCAAGCTTAGATAATCAAACTTGGACATACTGAAATCTAAAGTTTAAACATAATGTTTACATACTATCAAAATATACATTTTCACAATTTTGTTTTGGTTGATTGTATATATAAATTGAAAATTAAATTTAATGTAATTGTATTACAAAAGCTATAACCACAAACTGAATATTAAAAATCAATCATATAAAATTAAATAACATTCTATGAATCTAGAATTGATTATATAACATAAACTACATATTAAAAGTCAATCATATAAAACTAAATAACATTCTTTGAATTGAGAATTGATTATATAACAAAAACTGAATATTAAAAGTCAATCATATTCTTTGAATTGAGAATCGATTATATAACAAAAACTGAATATTAAAAGTCAATCATATAAAAAATTAAATAACATTCTTCGAGTTGAGAATTGATTTTATAACAAAAACTGAATCTTAAAAGTCAATCATATAAAATTAAATAACATTCTATAAGTTGAGAATTGATTATATAATATAAACTAAATATTAAAAGTCAATAATATTAAATTAAATAACATTCTATAAGTTGGGAATTGATTATATAACGGAAGCTAAATATTAAAAGTCAATCATATAAAATTAAATAACATTTTATGAGTTGAGAATTGATTATATAACATTGGTTTTTTTTAACTTTTATTTTATATATGGGAGTGATATTTGATATAAGAACCATAACCTAGTGGCATTTATTTCGGTAGCTGAAACTATTTCTAATGCTTCTGCAGGATTTGTGGGATATAAGCACGTACCATCGTTTGCAGCAAGCTTGATGATCGTTGGATCTTGAGCTGCAAAGCATTTAATATGGGTGCAGTAGGCTTGATGACCGTTGGATCTCCAACAGCTCAAGATCCAACAGTCATCAAACTTGCTGCAACTGGTTGCGTCTGTTGTTATGGTGGTACTTACCGGTCAGGCTGGACGAAAGCAATTGCCATCATCTGCCTTGTTGTTTCTTGGTATTTAAGAAATTGCTCTCCTTGTTTTAATAGATTGCGTATCAGATATTCTGAATTAATTATAAGTTTAATTTTATTTTTTTTAAATTTGCTCGTAGCTCTATGTAATCATGCTTTTATAAAAGTTTCATGAATAGACTTACTATTTTCTGTATGTTAAAATCTATTTCTTTTTAAATATTTTATTTTTAAATAAATTATTTATAAATAAAATAATTTATAAATATAATGTAATGTGTTCTAAGATTTAGAATTTTAGATTTATACATTTATTAAACCCATGCATTAGCCTCATTCTACTAGTTTATGTTATTTCAACAATTTACATTTATAATTTTAATAATTCTTATCAAATTTTTACATTAAGCATAATAATAAGTAAAACTATTATATACAAATATATATATATATATATATAACAAAAACTTTGAAGATATTCTATTAATTAAAAAAGTTGTAACCAGCCAAGCTTACAAAAAAAGAGATCTGAGACCTATATAAAGTTCTGTAAAAACCCAAAATAACAGATATGTTTCACATGATAACTCTAGTCTTGAACTTGCAACTAAGCCAAAGAAAACTTCTTACACCCTTAGAAGGGTAGATTCAGAAGAAGAATCATCTTAAATGTTTCTTGATATCCTTGAGAGAATTTTGGATGTCTTTCAAAGTAACTTCTTTATCTGCCATTTCTTCTTGGAAAGAAATCAGAGCTGAGAACACTGCGAGGTCTGGACTGGGCGAGCAATCTATGTTTGAGATACTTAGGGGCTCCAAGGAGAGAGAGAAAGAACCTTCAAAGGGAGAGTCTACACGAGTTGACCAATTCTCTTTACCAAGGGAAGGGCCATACACTGTACAAATATTTCTAGAGCCTACTTGAGACAACCAGTTTGCGTGACCAAAGGAACCCTCTCTCACAGTGCAATTGTTTGTTTTACCGATACCAATCGCAAATCTAGCAACTTCTATACTAGGGATTATGCTTGATGTGCCTTTCTGGGGAAGATCCGATTGCAAAGGGAGAGGTGACGCTGAGAGAGCCTCACCTCTCAATGGTAAAACCAAAATAAAACAATGAGACCCAAAACATAATAAGAGACACAAGAAAGGAGCAAGTAAAATTTGTTTGCATTAGGAGGCAAGATGCCTTTTTATAGTAATTACAAAGACCTAAGGAAGCATCATAAATAATTCCCATTATTATAATAATAATAATCTACTTCAATATTTAGCTATTCGTGGGGCAAGTACCCAATACATTGAACCTAACACTTTAATGGTGAGCAAGGTATTTTTAAGGATTCTAATTTTATACTTAAATATAGTATTCTAGGCAATTATTTTGGATTGAAAAAACATGTTTACAAATAGGTAGGCGAATATTAAATATAAAACATACAATTAACACTGGAATGTGTAAATTTCGGTGAATATTATGATAAAAAAACATATTTTAGGTAAATCTAGGCGATAGTAGAGACTAAAAATGACCAAATAGTGAATTTATTTTTTGATAAAAACCCAAAAGAAAAATCCAATTGGAAAATTTTCAACCCTAAAAATTACCTTGACGGGGCGTGTGGGCGTCCCAGACAGATCATTCCTCCTGATTGAATTGGAAAGTGTCCCTTCTTTCCTGCCTCTCAGTTGATGTTCGAAGCCATGCTTGCAAAGAGGAGAAACCAAATGTAGAAGAGGTGTCGAGCTCTGTTGCAATTGGATGAACATTCAAAGGATGTGTAGATGGTGTAAGATGCGGGCAGGTGGGGATCCCCATGACACTGTTGTTGTACATCTTCTTGACCATATGCAAATGAACTAGAGGGAGAGATCTGTAGGATCTTAGATCTGTGAACCTCCTCTCTTGGTGGTGGAGATCTGTGTGCTCGTTGGGATAGCAGACTTGTGTATCCACTGGAAAATGAAGTAGAGGGAGCTTTTTATATATATGTGAACCTCCTCTCTTGGTGGTGGATATATGTGTGCATGTTGGGTTTTTGTCTCTCATTCTATTTGGGTTTTGAGTGTTGTTTTTGGGTTCTCCATTGAGAGGTGAGGCTCTCTGAGCCTCACCTTCTCCTTTGCAATTAGATCTTCCCTTGAATAGTAGGTTAATCATTAGAGGAAATTCGAGGTCTAAAATGGGCCTCCTAAGAAAAATAATAAAATAATAGTTAAAATAAGAAAATAATAGTTATTAATTTTGGGGGAAGAATGAAAAAACTATTTTTTTTGTTCGTATTTTCTACATATCTCCATGTGTTTTCACTCAAATTCCAAGCAGGAGAGCTCGTTGGATGCGGAATTTAATTCCGTAGCCAACGAGTACCCACACTGCATACTTTTGACTGACGCCGCAACCCCAAAAGTAAGAAATACCTGAAAAAACATGATGATGACATCATCATCACATTTTTTTAGGTATTTCTTATTTTTGGGGTAGCGAGGTCCATGAAAAGTATGTAGTGTGGGTACTCGTTGGATGTGGAATTAAATTCTGCATCCAATGAGCTCTCTTGCTCGAAATTTGAGTAAAAACACAGAGAGATATGTCGAAAATACGAACAAAAAAAGTAGTTTTCTTTTATGACAAATATGTCAATTCAACCATTATGGTTGACTCATTTTATTGAAATTCTATTGGTTCCTGAATTCCAACTCACAAAATTTATTGTTGGCGTGTTTTATTATAAGGCCCATTTTAGACCCCAAATTTCCTCTAATGTTCTTTCTGCACTGGAGGGATCCTTCTCTACACTAAGAAGAACGCGTTCAACTCGCGATGGAGTGGTTGAAAATGAGCATTGGGAGAAGTAGAAGGATTCATTTGGAGGTCGTCCCCGGCTCATGCAAGCCTTCCAATCCATCTACACAAGGAAAAATATGCATTTAAGTCTGTCACATGGGCTATGTGAGGACAGGTGGGTGCCGACAACCATGCTTCCCGCTGGTTGGCAGATCATCAGAAAGAAGAGGATATTCTCCATTCTTAAATATTCTCATCCCTCATACTTGGTACATAACACATGGGTGGGGTTCTAGCGCTAGGATTTAACCACCATTAGAACCAATTAATAAAACAAAAATTCTTAGGGGACATAAAAAGAATTGTTTAAGTTGCCCTTCACCTTGGTTGATCCAATTTTTAACTTGGCGCCTTCGTTTTCCAGCTTATCAGCCTCTGAATTGTTACCTCATAGGATGTGGATAAATGATACTTGAGCTTTTGCAGTGACTTGTTGAATGCGCTTGTATATTCTTTTTATTTTTACCACTCCTTTGTTGTAGCCATTATTCATTTTGTAGATTAGTTGCTTAGAGTCTTCTAGAACAGGGATTTTGGAGATATTGAGTTGTCTTACTAGATTCATTCCGAAGAAGACGGCCACAAGCCATTCAACTTCATTGTTGATTTTTTTTTACCAAGTCCCCAAGCATATGAAGACACTATATTTCCTTCAAGATCAAAGATAATCCCACCTCCGAGATAAAAAATGATCCCACCTCTTAGATAATATACAAAAATATTACTATTATATTTTTTTTCCATTTATCATTGTTACTTTTAACCTATATAATATTTCAAAAGAATTGAATATTCTAAATTTTAACATATTTAGCCTACTACATTTATTAAATCTCTTATAAAAAAATTGATAAATACCCTGTTCAAATTTTCTTACACATATTTTATGAAATTTATCTACTACGTCATTGATGAGTAGTCAATATTTGTTTTTTCTTAATTTGGATATCAATTGTAATGAACTTTATTTAAAGCTAGTTTTTTTTTTCTCAGAAGGAAAAAAGCATGTCCTTGTTATTCTAGTAGAATCAAAGGGCATCTGATGCACCATCCCTACCATAGGGTTACAATCAAACAAGATCACTAAGGAATTCCTTTTCAGCTATATTCCCAGAATGAGCCTCAACCACTCAAGAGCTGGCCATGGGGGAGGATCACCGAATGCATCAACAAAAAACAAGCCTAGTCAAGAATACTGTCTTAATCAGCCATAACAAATCGTGAACACAAATGCACAGAGCTACTATCAAAAGTTCCCACTCCATAATCATCCAAAAGGGTGCAAAAAAGAGGAGAACAAGCTCCTGCACTGAGCTCAAAAGAGCTGGAAAGTGTCAGAAGAGGCCAAAAGGCCTTCAAGAAATTCAGAATAAATACCACATCTAGGAGCCAAAGATAGGGTAGATTTTGATAGTTTGTCTGCTAGCTGGTTGTGTTCACGGTAAGTATGACTGAAGGACAGGTGAAGGAACCAAGTACTGAGACTTCTTGTATCCATACACCAATGTTATGACTAAGACCCAGTGGATTCAGGGCAACATTTCCCTTTTCCCAATTTATGATGACAGCAGAGTCACCAAAAATGTTTAGATAAGGAATCCCCATCATTTTTGTTACAAACAACAAATCCCAACGTGCTATCAGTTCAAATTTGGTATTAGTACAAGTGCTGACCCCCATAGCAAACTCCAAGGAGTGAGACTCATTAAGGAATAAGCAAAAGATGACTCCTCCTTTATAACTTGCAGCTGCCCCATCAAAGAAGCCATAAGGGAAGACAAGAGTAATGCCTAATCCAAGGACTCTAGTCTTTTTAACCTTCATACTAGAAACCCAATACATCTAGGAGTAATATGCAATCTGATGGATAATTCCCAGAGTTGATGGATTTTTTCCTTCGAATATATAGAGATTTTTTTCTTTCCAGATAGCCCAAGTAGAAAAAAAAGGAAGGAAGCAGTAGTCGGAGTGTCTGGAGAACCTTGGAATCCAGTTACCCAAAAAGTTACTGAGATTATCACACTGGTGGAGAGGCTGAAAGTGATACTGATCACTTAAGATTATGAAAACAGTCTCCCAGACAGCACAGGATGAGAAAATATGTTGAACACTGTCCTCACCTAAACCACAAAGAGCTCATAAGCCAGACCCGATCCAACCTCTTTTCTGGAGGTTGTCCCAAGTAAGTATTTTATTTTCCAATGCCAGCTAGACGAAACAACAAATTTTCGTAGGAAGAATACCTGACCAGAGGAATGAAAGTAATTTGATGCTGGTCGAGGGAGATGAATATTGAACAATTAAGTCATACACCAGCTCAGTAGAAACAGTGCCATCAATTTTGTTATGATCCCATACTAAGGAGTCAACATGTGAATTGAGCCGGATCCTATTAAATTCCAAGCTTCTCCTATAGTTATCCCATGCAATTTTGCAGTCCCCTGCAATGTTCAAATCCTCAGCCATATACCAATAGTGGTGCTGACCAGGTAGGATATTTTGTGCGTGGGAGAGAGTAGTAATACCTAGATCCTCAAGATACTCCCTGAGACCTAGGGGCAATTATGAAAGGGATTTTGTTCCAATAATCAAATCAATATCCATGAGGATGTTCTGTCCATTGCCAACATGCCAAGCTAAGCACTTTCCCAGCCATGAGAGAGTGTGAATGAACCCATTCCAGATCACTGAAGCACCATGGACTGTGAATTTCTTCCCTCCGAGCCATGACACAATGTAATGGTTATTCAAATATTTACTGATTATGACCTGATGCCACAGACTGTTGTTTTGAAGAACCATCCAATTTTTTTTTTAATCTCAAGGCAGTGCTAAACCAGTGGAGATTTTTTATACCCCAACCACCTTTTTCTTTAGGCCAAGAGAGGTGCATCCAATTCGTCAGATGGTACTTATGTTTATCCCCCGTGGAGCCCCATAAAAATGCAAAGGTTAACCTTCTGAGTTTTTTCAAGACAGAGACAGGAATAGGAACAAGGGCCAGCCAGTAGACCAGGAGGCTGGAAAAAATAGCTTGAACGAGAATCAGTCGACCACCAAGGGAGAGATACTTATGGGACCAATGAAAAATTATGTTTTCATATTTCTGAATCAACCAATTCCAATCATTGATTTTATACTCCAAAGGTTTGAGAAAATACCCAAGATACTTAAAACCTATGGTAATTGGATCCATTTTGTAAGGCGGAACCATGGAAATACCAAGAAGGATTTCCTCATCAATGTTATTGTAGAGAAAGCCCAATTTATCCACACTGATACTCATCCCAGATGCATTGCAAAAGGTACTCAAAATAACTTTGAAATCCATCCATTCTAGCAGGCTACCTGTTCCAAGAAGAATGACATCGTCCACAAAAAGGAGATGTGTAAGAGCAAGGGATGAAGAGATTTTAATACCTCTGATGAGACCATTCTCCCTAGCATCAGAAATCAAGAGACGGAGTCCTTCAATAATAAGAATGAAGAGCAGGGGAGACAAAGGATAGCCTTGTCTGATCCCTCTAGAAGCACTAAAGAACTTGGAAGGAGTACCATTAACCATCACAACAAAATTTGTTGTAGTAAGACATCCCATGATCCAGTTAAATCCCAAGAGAGGCACCCCAATCTGGATCAGAATGAGTCTGATATAAGACCAATTTACTCTGTCGAAGGCTTTTACCAAATCCAGCTTAAGAATGAGAGCACAGGTATTTTTAGTTTTGACTGAAAGGAGAATCTCTTGTGTAATGCCAATGGGTTCTACAATTTGGCTGTTTTTGAGAAACCCAAATTGTTCCCTGGAAATGAGGGAGTCCAAAAAAGGTTTTAATCTTATAGCTATAATCTTGGAGATAAGCTTATAGAACAGATTACATAGAGAGATTGGTATAAAGTCAGCGAAAGTGGTGGGCTTATCCTTTTTAGGAATTAAGGCAAGGAAGGTGGAATTCAGAGAGGGAGTAATCCTACCAGATTTCCTTGCACATTCAACAGCAGAGAGTAAATCCTTACCCAACAGGTCAAAAAAGTGAAGAAACAATTCGACAGGCCAGCCATCAGGGCCTGGGATCCTGTCCTTCTTGAAGGATCTCAAAGCACCCTAAATCTCAGTCAAAGTGACAGATTCTATGAAGCCACTAGCCTCCTATAAAGGGATCATAGAGGGGTACAGTGAGACAACTTTGAGCTAGACAAGAATACAAGTTTATTTATCATCACTAAAGATATGAGAGAAATGTCTCTGACCCAATTTCTTAAGTGATACCTCATCCTCAACATAGTGTCAATCTTCGTCCTCTAAACCCCAAATAGCATTATGGTTCCTGTGACCCGAGGCCAAAGCATGAAACAACTTTGTGTTTGAGTCTCCATGCAAGGCCCACTTAGCTCTACTCTTAAATTGCCAAGTGAGTAAGTAGTGGTCCAAAGACTCCTTTTTTTTTATCTAAGCTGAGTTAGAGTTGACTAGTCCTCATGGGATAGGATACCTGAGGAAGAACAAGTAAGGAGGGCACCAATTTCCTCATCCAGTCTATGAGATTCTATCTCCATAATGGTTCCTTTCTCTTTGATCCAAGATTTAACCTCCTTTTTAAGTAACCTGAGCTTCTAGGAGAGTAAGTCCAAATCATTATCATAAGTGAAGGGTATCAAATCAGGCCATCTCTTGGTAACCCAAAGGGAACACTCTGGATCAGTAAGCCAGGATCTATTGAATTTAAAAGGGTAGTTGTGAGACCCCTCCATACAATTCCATTCAAGGAAAATCGGAAGATGATCAAAGATGTCAGAAGGATGAGCCCACACACGGTGAACCTTGAGTTTAGGGATCAAAGAAGAAGAAAGTAAAAAGCTGTCCAGTCTTTTACTGATCCCTTCATCCCCAACCCTCCCATTCCTCCAGGTGGGTGCAGCAATGGAGGAAGCAACATCCATGAGATCAACCGAATCAAAAAGGATTTTGAAGTGTGAAGTAAGAGCATTGAAGATAGCCTTCTTACCCTAGGTCTCTAAGGCACTCATAGTCAAGTTAAGGTCCCTGCCCAGGATCAGGTTAGGAGATTTGAGTAAACCCCCTCGAAGAGATTTTTCCCAGAAGAGTTCACTGTTCTGGTAGGGACCATAACAATTGAGGATAGCCAAAGGGATAGACATACCCTGAATGCTGGCCTTCACAAGGATTCCTGCAACAGTTTCAAAGGCACAGCATCTAACCAGGTGAGGGTTCCAGGAAGTGAGAATACACCCCGAGAGGCCCGAGGTGCTAACAGCACAGAAATCCCAGTTAGGCAAAATTTTCGAAAATGCAAGGAGAGCAGGAAAAGAGCTGCACAATGTTTCCTAAAAGAGGATCATATCAGGTGTAATCGAGTGAAAAAGGGACATGAGGCAACATTGTTTGGTCTTGCCTCCCAGACCTCGAACATTAAGGGACAATATTTTCATTAAGGTAAAGGAGGGAGGGGAAACGAAGCTCTAAGTCCCCGAAGTGGTTGTCCTCTCACTGCATTTTTTATGTGAATAGAGAGAGGGATATAAGGAGGAGAGGTAGAAGAAAGGATCCCAGAAGGTTCTGATTTATCCTTCTTCTTTTTTTGGACTGTCACATTTTCGAAATAGATGGAGTTCAAATGGACGGTAGAGGGAGAGGAGGGAGTTTTTGAAAAAAAATTGACAGGGATCTTTGGAGCAAGGGATCAGAGAAGGAAGGGGAAGTTACAGGACTATGAGTCTGGGGTATAAGAGAAGGAGGGGAAGCTAAAAGAGGAGTGGTGGAAAGTCCTCATTAGAAGACAAAGAAGCTACAGGGGGAGTAGGGAGCGGGCTCGTAGCAGGAAAAGATGGTATATGAGGCAAAGATGCCAGAGAGCATGGAGGGGAGGGACAGGTTAGTACATCTGAAGAATCCATAGGAGGGGTATTGACAGTAACACCATCCGGGTGACAGGCAGGGATAGGAGCAGAATCCATCTCGTTAATGGCCTCAAGCAGAGAATCAAATACATCTTCAAAAAGAGAGAGAGCCTGAGAATAAATAATAGTTTTTGGATGCACCGGATCAAATGAGGAAGATGGACAGCTCGAGACAAGAGAAGCCTCCTTGATGGAGCTAGACAGATTGTTCAGGAGGAGAGGGCACGCTCTTCGGAGATGTCCCATATCGTGGAATCAACTAAATCTAAATGAAACATGGAGATATTCGAGTTTTTGGACCAAAAGGCGTTCCTTGTAGAGAATCTCCACCTCAGCTGGTAAACCATGAGAAACATCCATCTCCATGAGCACCTGAGCCATCCTTTTATCGAAGATAAGATGGAATTCTTCATCAACCGCAACAAATCTGCCCACAGTGTTTGCAATTCCTTCAAGTATACTTTTTCTCCAGAGGGAAAAGGGTAGTGAAGGCAATAGAACCCAGAGGTGATGCTTTGTTATCCTTTCCTTGAGAGGGTCAAAATGAACGTGCCAGTGCCCTAGAACCAACGACCCGTTACCTATTCTCCATATCGAGTCAAGGATAACCGCTACATGCTCCGCTTCTAAAAATACAAAGACAATCATGCCATTGGCGAGCAAACTGATACTCAGGATACAGGTTAGTAGCGGTTTCCAATGGGCTGTTGCCCAGTCCACCCATTCTTTCTTACCCATATGATAGTATTCCATCCTACCAACTAGGGCTCTAGAACACAGGGAAGTCACACGATCCATGAATATGTCGTGACCGAGAACATAGAGGAATTCGCTCGAAAGGGATTTAATACCTTTGGCTTTCCACTTTTGACGGTGATGAGAGGAAGCCCTGATGTCATCCATGAAGAGAGCCTTGACCCAAGGCAACCAGTGATACCAAGAGAGAAGCAACGGGGTTCCGAGCAATCCCCAAGAAGGGTGAAAAACCTAAAGACCACCGAAACCCGCTAATCCGAGTTCAAAAAAAAGTGAGAACCCCAGCAAGAAAGCCCAACACTTAATCAGAGGAAACTCCATTACCCACTCACCCAGGTGAACGCCTGAAGTCAAAACCCTGGCAGAGATTAAAAGCTGTAAACTAACAAAACTATAATAACAGTCCCCAAGAAGGGTGGAACCCTAATGACCACCGAAACCAGCTAACCGGGCTTCATAAAAAAGTCAATATCTCAACAAGAAACTCCAAAACTGTTCCAGAGGAAACTCCGTTACCCACTCACCCAAGTGAGCACCGAAATTCAAAACCCTGGTTAAGATAGAAAGCCATGACCCTAGTTGACAATAGAAATCCTGGTACTTGGTCTAATCCAAAAAAAACATCCAGACCGACAGAAACCACAGAATAAAGAAAGGAATAAGACAACAAAGAGCACGGGAAAGAATCACCGCAGAAGCCAAAGGAGGAAAAGACCAAACCCCAGTTCCCCAGAGGAAAACGGAGCGACCCCAGAAGCCAACCTCGGAAAAGACCAAACCCCAGTTCCCCAGAGGAAAACGGAGTGATCCCAGTTCCCAAGAGGAAAACGGAACGACCATTTGGTTCCGATGAAATGGTAGTAGGAAACATAAATTATTGCAGTGGAAATGTAAAGAAGGTCCTAGAATGTACATACACAATACGACGAGATGAAGGTAGAAGATGCAGAATGTTTATGTGGAAATGTGAAGAAGATCCTAGACAGATTCTACATGAAGACTTTCTCAAGATGTGATGAAAACCTAACAAAGGACTTGGCCTTATCCAACATGAAAAAGGGATGACACTGTAGAAACTTCTGATGATAGATATTATGGTACAATTATCAAATTATAAGAGGATGATGGAAGTAGCCATGATGAAGACTCTATGAATCCATGATGATGACAATGCGATGAAGACCTTACCAGATGTGTTGATGACTGTATAGAGAGAGAATGCCGTCCTAGTTAAGAGGGAGTGTTGATGTATTTGTAACTTCAAAAGATATTCTGATGTATATTATCATTGTAGGTTGTTGCACCCCCATTAGGGGTGTGTGTTACCCCTTTATAGGATGTCTAAATTGTGTCTACTTCCTCCTTCATGTGTTTTTCAGTGACTAGCCCAACTAGTCCATCTAGTAACACTATGTAAAGCATTTAACAACTAAATTGACCATTTTTATAGGAAAAACATAACTTTTACAAGTCTCATGGTAAATTTGCACTTTACACATTTTTATAAATTTGAGATTTTACTATATATGATGTTTAAAAAAGTCATAAACTTATGTTATAAACTTTGAGTATAATACTTGTTATGATATTTAAAAGTTTATTATTTAAGAATACTTAAATAATTAAATTTATATATAAAAAATTTAATTATGATTGATCTTTTTTGTTGTAAGTAGGAGAAGATTATATTAAAATGCAAAAATAGTATAAACAAGGTTTTCATGACACTTGTCCAAAACTTGTGAGGTAGAAACTAGAAATTATTAAATCTGTTTAGAAGTTGCCCTTGATGTGGGAAACCAAGTTTCTGCTCTCAAAACTTAACAGAGTTGTTTTGTAAACTAACAAGCTAACATAGAATAAAACAAACACAGAAGAGAAAATAATTTCCTTAGGCCTGACCGATTTCTCCATGGTTCCTCAACAATTGGGCATGGCTTCAGGTCGACATCTTCATCCCCTGAGAGAGAAGGTTTAGATTCCTAGTGCGGTTCACAGCTGTAGGATGAGATGCCATTTTTTGTTGTTGGATGTTAGTATGCATGCCCACTTCATATTTCTGCCACATCAATTGAAGTTATAGCCACATGTTCATTGTGCTTAATGTCCTGGATTTGATGTGTGTCCTTTGCAGGGTCATGTTGGTTCAGGCTTTGAGTGATCGAGGAAGTTTCTTGTGTCATGTAGCTATCATAATCATTAGAGGTCGATGCAGAGGTAGTGCGGTCACATTCCTATAGCACCTATGTAAGAGCATTCTTCATTCGCCAATATTGGGAGAGTCATTGTCATAGAGGTTGCATGGAGTGGTGGTGAGCCATAACTTAAGCTTCCTAGTAATCCACAGCCCTACGCACACTGAGGAGAATATGGGCTCCATATCCTGTGAAGATTTAATGTCGTAATTTTTCCCTACTTCTTGCTCCCCTAGAGTTGTTTCCTATGCGAGGAGTGGCCTTGAGTGTGATCGGCATAGTCAGTGAGTGGAATCTTTGGCTGGTCTTCCTCTTTCCTTGAATTTCTCCATGGATGGAAGTCCAAATAATGATGGAGCGAATGGAAAAATGACAAGAAATAGTTTGCTGCTGGAGCAAAATTCATGCGAATCCATCGAGGAGGGTGACTAGGAGGCCAATGCTAATGATGACAACCATTAAATTTCCTTACCACATGGAAGAAGCCATCTAAGCTGAGGTCTATGTAAGGTGACCTGAAGTACATAGAAGATGATGTGCAGGTTGGAGCGCAAGCTAGAATGCATTTCTAAGGATGATGTAAACATGGTTATAAGGGAGGCGGTGACAGCTACGACAGGTGACAATTAAAGCCAATTTTCTCCTCTCTCCATGTTGCGATGCATCTGGGCACCCACATCCGAGGTAATTATGATTTATTTTAAAAGTATAGAAGTAATTGAATTTATTTGAAAATGAAATCTATATTATTTTTTATTTGTTAATAATATTCTATAATTTCAAATAGAGTTAATTTAATTTTCTATTTTTATTTTTATATTATTTTTACTAAGGGAATCAACAACTACTATGGTGCATTTAGTCACCTTACAACATGTCCTTCATATCTAGGTCATCAATGTAAAAATAAAGCTAAGCATACTTTTTAAAGAAAGCTAAGCATACCTTTTAAATTAAACAATTTCATTTAATAGGTTGGCGATATTGCAATATTAGACGATGGGACGTGCTTATATCCCACAAGTCCTGCACAGCCATTGGGAATAGTTTCAGCATTGGCTCTTTTAGTAGTTGTAGTCATTGTTAATACTGCAGCTGGTTGCGTCTATTGTTGTGGTGGTACTTACCAGTCAGGCTGGAAGAAAGCAATTGCCATCATCTACCTTGTTGTTTCTTGGTATTTAATAAATTGGTCTCCTTGTTTTAATAGGGATTGTGTATTAGCTTGGAAAAATCTTGCTTTCTATACAATAATATAGATGCAGATAGTTACATGGACATTTCCAGGGTCCTACCATATCAAATGGAGCCGATTTCTTCTGGTTTTAAGTACCTTGGTTACTTCATTAAACCACTTGGCTATAGGGTTTGTGATTGGAATTGATTGATTCAGCGATATGAGAAAAGGATTGGTCTCTGGACCTACAAGCTACTCTCATTGGGCGGTCATTTGATACTTGTATAGTCTGTGCTCTCTAGTATACCCGTTTATTGGTTGGGATTAGCTCCCATCCGTGCTTCTGTCCTGCACAAAATCAGGAGCATTACATTTGCTTTTTTATGGGGATCTATTGAAAATAACCGTAGATATCATTTGGTTAATTGTCAAAGTCTCTCATGGCCAAAGGAGAATGAGGGCTGGGGGATAAAAAATCTATACTGGTTCATCATTTATTTGCGTCTAAATAACTTCTAGATGGTTCTAATGAATAAGGGATTGTGGCACTAGGTACTCTCCAACAAATACTTGAAACACCTCTCGGTGGTAGCTTGGCTTAGAAGGAAAAGGTTTCGTACTTGAGGGGTATCTACTATCTGGAGGGGTTTTTTAGAGACTCTCCCCTGGCTAGGTAGTCATCTTGCTTGGCAGGTGGGTAACAGTAATGATATTTTGATTGGTATTGATCTGGTCATAGGTGTCCCTTCCTCTCTCTCTCTCCTGGATTATTTGAGAACCTTTCTGGAGGATTTAGACATCAACACTCTATCACAGGCTCACAATACTTAATCGGATTCAGCGCATTACTGGTATTTGGCCAAGGATTTGTGTATTGATGGGGTTTGAAAAGATGCCTGGGATGCATATATGAGGGGTCTTTCTCTCTATGGTATTCGTCTCACAACACAATCTGATATTCTTTTATGGGACTTTAACAAATAGGATGGCTCCATCTCCTCTAAATTAGTATATGATTGCATTGTTAAATATTTTCCTCCATCTTTTGGCAGTAGTCTTCACTCATATTTATGGTCCAGTGCACTCCCCAATAAAATTGGGTGCTTTATTTGGTTGGTTTTAAGGAACAAGATTCTTACCTATGATAATCTTCAGAAACGGGGTCGGTTTGGTCCAGGTATCTGTGCTCTGTGAAATGCAGATGAGGAGTCTGTCATGCATATATTCTCACACTGCACAGTTTGGAAGAATGTTTTTTTTATCTCATATGTGAACAGGTTCATTTTCCTCCTCCTCCTCGCACTGACTCTCTAGTTCAATTTATTGAAAAATGGACTGCAAATTTCTCCAGGCACTCTGCACCATCCCATTCCATATTATGTGGGCCATTTGGAAAGATCGAAACCTGTATATTTTTGAAGGAAAGAAGCTGATTGTTCTTAGCATTGTTCACCAGATCTCTTATTCTATGCAATTGTATTCTCCTCAGACTATCAAAGTTAAAAAGAATAGAAAGATTGGGCCTCCTCCTTGCATGATCTAGCCCTGTGGTTTTTTCAACGGAGCCTCTGCAAAAAATGTTGGTGGAGTTGGATACAACTTGTACTTGAATGAGTCACACTCCTTCAAGTTTGTGCTAGGGGTTGGAAATGGATCCAATACAAAAGTGGAATTACTTGGCCTATGGGCCCTTCTACTTTCCTCCCATATGATGGGGATTCCCTTATCCCACATATTTGGCGACTCTTCAGTTATCATCAATTGGGCAAAGGGATCCACTGCTCTTTCCCCACCAGAACTCTTCCACTAGTGTCGGGAAACACGAAATCTTATTACTAGCTTTCCAGATCTGTCTTTCAGCCACATATTTTGTGAACACAATTAGATAGCAGACTGTCTCTCTAAAACTGCTCTCACTGTGACTCCGAGTTTTGGTTGTTTCACAGAATTTTCTGAGGACCATTTGGTCACATATGATACCTTCCAGCTCTTCTGATTCTTGTTCGGGGAGCTTACTCCCCTTTCTGATTGGTTTATTTGTTGCTCCTTGAGTGGCCTCTTTTAGTCAGATGATCTGATCCCTTTGGCTCACGGTAGATGTGGTTTGACGAGATAGATCCCCTTTATGATGAGACAGTTCACTGATGGGAACACTCTCTCTATTGATTAGCCATTGTCCCCCTGGCTGCCTCTGTTTGTGACTTATTATTGTATGAGCTGTATTCTCTTTGGGATGTAATCCATATTTGGGATGGCGCTATTGATGCCCTTTGATTCTTAATAAGAATAACAAGGGCAGGTTTTTTTCTTCCTGAAAAAAAAGATTGCGTATCAGATATTCTGAATTAATTATAAGTTTTAATTTTTTTTTTTTAATTTGCTAGTAGCTCTATGTAATCATGCTTTTATAAAAGTTTCATGAATAGACTTACTATTTTCTGTGTGTTAAAATCTATTTCTTTTTAAATATTTTATTTTTAAATAAATTATTTATAAATAAAATAATTTATAAATATAATGTAATGTGTTCTAAGATTTAGAATTTTAGATTTATACATTTATTAAACCCATGCATTAGCCTCATTCTACTAGTTTATGTTATTTCAACAATTTACATTTATAATTTTAATAATTCTTATCAAATTTTTACATTAAGCATAATAATAAGTAAAACTATTATATACAAATATATATATATATATATATAACAAAAACTTTGAAGATATTCTATTAATTAAAAAAGTTGTAACCAGCTAAGCTTACAAAAAAAGAGATCTGAGACCTATATAAAGTTTTGTAAAAACCCAAAATAACAGATATGTTTCACATGATAACTCTAGTCTTGAACTTACAACTAAGCCAAAGAAAACTTCTTACACCCTTAGAAGGGTAGATTCAGATGAAGAGTCGTCTTAAATGTTTCTTGATATCCTTGAGAGAATTTTGGATTTCTTTCAAAGTAACTTCTTTATCTGCCATTTCTTCTTGGAAAGAAATTAGAGCTAAGAACGCTGCGAGGTCCGGACTGGGCGAGCAATCTATGCCTGAGATACTTAGGGGCTCCAAGGAGAGAAAGAAAGAACCTTCGAAGGGCGAGTCTACACGAGTTGACCAATTCTCTTTTCCAAGGGAAGGGCCATACACTGTACAAATATTTCTAGAGCCTACTCGAGACAACCAGTTTGCGTGACCAAAGGAACCCTCTCTCACAGTGCAATTTTTTGTTTTACCGATACTGGTCGCAACTCTAGCAACTTCTATACTAGGGATTATGCTGGATGTGCCTTTCTGGGGAAGATATGATTGCAAAGGGAGAGGTGAGGCTGAGAGAGCCTCACCTCTCAATGGTAAAACCAAAATAAAACACTGAGACCCAAAACAGAATGAGAGACACAAGAAAGGCGCAAGTAAAATTTGTTTGCATTAGGAGGCAAGATGCCTTTTTATAGTAATTACAAAGACCTAAGGAAGCATCATAGATAATTCCCATTATTATAATAATAATAATCTACTTCAATATTTAGCTATTCGTGGGGAGAGTACCCAATACATTGAATCTAATACCTTAATGGTGAGCAAGGTATTTTTTAAGGATTCTAATTTTATACTTAAATATAGTATTCTAGGCAATTGTTTTGGATTGAAAAAACATGTTTACAGATAGGTAGGAGAATATTAAATATAAAACATACAATTAACACTAGAATGTGTAAATTTCGGTGAATATTATGATAAAAAAACATATTTTAGGTAAATTTAGGCAATATTAGAGACTAAAAATGACCAAATAGCGAATTTATTTTTTGAAAAAAAACCCAAAAGAAAAATCCAATTGGCAAAATTTCACCCCTAAAAATTACCCTTATGGGGAGTGTGGGCGTCCCATACAGATCATTCCTCCCAATTGAATTGGAAAGTGTCCCTTCTTTCCTGCCTCTCGGTTAATGTTCGAAGCCATGCTTGCAAAGAGGAGAAACCAAAAGTAGAAGAGGTTTCGAGCTCTGTTGCAATTGGATGAACATCCAAAGGATGTGTAGATGGTGTAAGATGTGGGCAAGTGGGGATCCCCATGACGTTGTTGTTGTACATCTTCTTGACCATATGCAAATGAACTAGAGGGAGAGATCTGTAGGATCTTAGATCTGTGAACCTCCTCTCTTGGTGGTGGATATCTGTGTGCTCGTTGGGATAGCAGACCTATGTATCCACTGGCAAATGAACTAGAGGGAGCTTGCTATATATATGTGAACCTCCTCTCTTGGTGGTGGATATATGTGCGCATGTTGGGTTTTGGTCTCTCATTCTATTTGGGTTTTGAGGGTGGTTTTGGGTCTGAGTGTTGTTTCTGGGTTCTCCATTGACAAGTGAGGCTCTTTGAGCTTCACCTTCTCCTTTGCAATAAGATCTTCCCTCGAACGGCAGGTCAATTCTTTATGAACTGGAGGGATCCTTCTCTGCACTAACAAGAATGAGTTCAACTCGTGATGGAGTGGTTGAAAATGAGCATTGGGAGAAGTAGGAGGCTTCATTTGGAGGCCGTCCCAGGCTCATGAGAGCCTTCCAATCCATCTACACAAGGAAAATTATGCATTTAAGTCTATCACATGGGCCATATATGTGAGGATAGGTGGGTGCCAACAACCATGCTTCCTTCCGGTTGGCAGATCATCGAAAAGAAGAGGAGATTCTCCATTCTCAAATATTCTCATCCCTCATACTTGGTACATTACACATGGGTGGGGTTCTAGCGCTAGGATTTAACCACCATTGGAACCAATTAATAAAACAAAAATTCTTAGGGGACATAAAAATAATTGTTTAAGTTTCCCTTCACCTTGGTTGATCCAATTTTTAACTTGGGGCCTTGGTTTGCCAGCTGATCAACCTCTGAATTGTTACCTCGTAGGATGTGGATAAATTATACATGAGCTTTTGCAGTGACTTGTTGAATGCGCTTGTATATTATTTTTATTTTGACCACTCCTTTGTTGTAGCCATTACTCATTTTGTAGATTACTTGGTTAGAGTCTTCTAGAACAATGATTTTGGAGATATTGAGTTGTCTTACTAGATTCATTCCGAAGAAGAGCACAAGCCATTCAACTTCGTTGTTGATTTTTTTGACCAAGTCCCCAAGCATATGAAGACACCATATTTCCTTCAAGATCAAAGATAATCCCACCTCTGAGATAAAAAATGATCCCACCTCCGAGATAATATACAAAAATATTACTATTCTATTTTTTTTCCATTTATCATTATTACTTTTAACCTATATAATATTTCGAAAAAATTGAATATTCTAAATTTTAACATATTTAGCCTCCTACATTTATTAAATCTCTTATAAAAAAATTGATAAATACCATGTTCAAATTTTCTTAAGAGCTAGCCATGGGGGAGGATCACAGAATGCATCAACCAAAAACAAGCCTAGTCAAGAAGACTGTCTCAATCAGCCATAACAAATTGTGAACACAAATGCATAGAGCTACTATCAAATTGCCCGCTCCATAATCATCCAAAAGGGTGCAAAAAAAAGGAGAACAATCTCCTACACCGAGCTCAAAAGAGATGGAAAGTGTCAGAAGAGGCCAAAAGGCCTTCAAGAAATTCAGAATAAATACCACATCCAGGAGCCAAAGATAGGGCATATTTTGATAGTCTGTCTGCTAGCTGGTTGTGTTCATGGTAAGTATGACTGAAGGATAGGTGAAGGAACCAAGTACTGATACTTCTTGTGTCCATACACCAATGACTAACATCCGGCGGATTTAGGGAAACATTTCCCTTTTCCCAATTTATGATGACAATAGAGTCACCAAAAATGTTCATATAAGGAATCCCCATCATTTTTGTTACAAACAGCAAATCCCAAAGAGCTATCAGTTCAGCTTTGGTATTAGTACAAGTGCTGACCCCCATAGCAAACTCCAAGGACTGAGACTCATTCAGGAATAAGCAAAAGCCGACTCCTCCTTTATAACTTGCAGCTGCCCCATCAAAGAAGCCATAAGGGAAGACAAGAGTAGGGCCTAATCCAAGGACTCTAGGATTTTTAACCTTCATACTGGAAACCCGATACATCTGGGAGTAATATGCAATCAGATGGAGAATTCCCAGAGTTGATGGTTTTTTTCCTTCGAAGATACAGATATTTCTTTCTTTCCAGATAGCCCAAGTAGCAAAAAAAGGAAGGAAGCAGCAGTCGGAGTGTCTGGAAAACCTTGCAATCCAGTTACCCAAAAAGGTATTGAGATTATCACACTAGTGGAGAGGCTGAAAGTGATACTGATCACTTAAGCTTATGAAAACAGTCTTCCATACAGGGCAGGATAAGAAAATATGCTGAACGTTGTCCTCACCCGAACCACAAAGAGCACATAAGCCAGGCCCGATCCAACCTCTTTTCTGGAGGTTGTCCCAATTAAGTATTTTATTTGCCAATGCCAGCCAGACGAAACAACAAATTTTTGTAGGAAGAATACCTGACCAGAGGAATGAAAGTAATTTTCTGCTGGTCGGGGGAGATGAATATTGAACAATTAAGTCATACACCAGCTCAACAGAAACAGTGCGATCAAGTTTGTTATGATCCCATACTAAGGAGTCAGCATGTGAATTGAGACAGATCCTACCGAATTCCAAGCTTCTTGTATAGTTATCCTATGCAATTTTCCAGTCCCCTGCAATGTTCAAATCCTCACCTGTATACCAGTAGTGGTGCTGACCAGGTAGGATATTCTGTGCATAGGAGAGAGTAGTAATACCTAGATCCTCAAGATACTTCTTGAGACCCAGGGGAAATTCTGAAAGGGATTTTGTTCCAATAATCGGATCAATACCCACGAGGATGTTTTGTCCATTACCAACATGCCAAGCTAAGCACTTTCCTAGCCATGAGAGAGTGTGAATGAACCCATTCCAGATCATTGAAGCACCATGGAATGTGAATTTCTTCCCTCTGAGCCATGACACAATGGAATGGTTATTCAAATATTTACTAATTATGACCTGATGCCACAGAGTCTTGTTTTGAAGAACCATCCAATTTTTTTTTAATCTCAAGGAAATGCTGAACCGGTGGAGATTTTTTATACCCCAACCACCTTTTTCTTTAGGCCAAGAGAGGTGCATCCAATTCGTTAGATGGTACTTATGTTTATCCCCTGTGGAGCCCCATAAAAATGCAAAGGTTAACCTTCTGAGTTTTTTCAAGACAGAGACAGGAATAGGAACAAGGGCCAGCTAGTAGACCAGGAGGCTGGATAAAACAGCTTGAATGAGAATTAGTCGACCACCAAGGGAAAGATACTTATGGGAGCAATGAAAAATTATGTTTTCATATTTCCTAATCAACCAATTCCAATCATTGATTTTGTACCCGAAAGGTTTGAGAAAATACCCAAGATACTTAAAACCTATGGTAATTGGATCCATTTTGTAAGGAAAAACCCTAGAAATACCAAGAAGGATTTCCTCATCAACATTATTGTAGAGAAAGCCTGATTTATCCACACTGATACTCATCCCATATGCATTGCAGAAGGTACTCAAAATAAGTTTGAAATCCATCCATTCTAGCAAGGTACCTGTTCCAAGAAGAATGACATCGTCCACAAAAAGGAGATGTGTAAGAGCAAGGGCTGAAGAGATTTTAATACCTATGATGAGGCCATTCTCCCTAGCATCATAAATCAAGAGACTGAGTCCTTCAATAACAAGAATGAAGAGCAGGGGAGACAAAGGACAACCTTGTCTAATCCCTCTAGAAGCACTAAATAATTTGGAAGGAGTGACATTAACCAGCACAACAAAATTTGTTGTAGTAAGACATCCCATGATCCAGTTAACTCCCAAGAGAGGCACCCCAATCTGGATCAAAATGAGTCTGATATAAGACCAATTTACTTTGTCGAATGATTTTACCAAATCCAACTTAAGAATGAGAGCACAGGTGTTTTTAGTTTTGACTGAAAGGAGAATCTCTTGTGTAATGCCAATGGGTTCTACAATTTTGCGGTTTTTGAGAAACCCAGAATTGTTCCCTGGAAATGAGGGAGTCTAGAAAAGGTTTTAATCTTATAGCTAGAATCTTGGAGATAAGCTTATAGAACAGATTACACAGAGATATTGGTCTAAAGTCAGCGAAAGTGGTGGGCTTGTCCTTTTTAGGAATCAGGGCAAGGAAGGTGGAATTCAAAGAGGGAGTAATCCTACCATATTCCCTTGCACATTCAATAGTAGAGAGTAAATCCTTACCCAACAGGTCAAAAAAGTGAAGAAATAATTCGACAGACTAGTCATCAGGGTCTGGTCTCTTGTCCTTCTTGAAGGATCTCAAAGCACCCTCAATCTCAGTCAAAGTGACAGATTCTATGAAGCCACTAGCCTCCTCTAAAGGGATCATAGAGGGGTACAACGAGACAACTTTGAGCTAGGAAAGAATAAAAGTTTGTTTATCATCACTGAAGATATGAGAGAAATGTCTCTGACCCAATTCCTTAAGTGATACCTCATCCTCAACACAGTGTCCATCTTCGTCCTCTAAAACCCAAATAGCATTATGGTTCCTGCGAACTGAGGCCAAAGCATGAAAGAACTTTGTGTTTGAGTCTCCATGCAAGGCCCACTTAGCTCTACTCTTAAGTTGCCAAGTGAGTAAATAGTGCTCCAACAACACCTTTTTTTTTTATCTAAGATGAGTCAGAGTTGTTTGGTCCTCATGGGATAGGATACCCGAGGAAGAACAAGTAAGGAGGGCACCGATTTCCTCATCCAGTATGTGAGATTCTATCTCCATAATGGTTCCTTTTTCTTTGATCCAGGATTTAGCCTCCTTCTTAAGTAACTTGAGCTTCTGGGAGAGTAAGTCCAAATCATTATCATAAGTGGAGGGTATCAAATCGGGCCATCTCCTGGTAACCCAAAGGGAGAACTCCAGATCAGTAAGCCAAGATCTATTGAATTTAAAAGGGTAGTTGTGAGACCCCTCCATACAATTCCATTCAAGGCAGATTGGAAGATGATCGGAGATGTTAGAAGGATGAGCCCACACATGGTGAACCTTGAGTTCAGGGATCAAAGAAGAAGAAAGTATAAAGTGGTCCAGTCTTTTACTGATCCCTTCATCCCCAGCCCTCCCATTCCCCCAGGTGGGTGCAGCAATGGAGGGAGCAACATCCACGAGATCGACCGAATCAAAAAGGAGTTTGAATTGTGAAGCAAGAGGATCAAAAACAGCCTTCTTACCCCAGGTCTCTGAGGCACTCATAGTCAAGTTAAGGTCCCCGCGTAGGATAAGGTTATGAGTGTTGAGTAGACCCCCTCGAAGAGCTTTTTCCCAGAAGAGTTCACTATTCCGGTAGGGACCGTAACAATTGAGGATAGCCAAAGGGATAAACATACCCCGAATGCTGGCCTTGACAAGGATTCCTGCAATAGTTTTAAAGGCACGGCATCTAACCAGGTGAGGGTTCTAGGCAGTGAGAAGACCCCCCGAGAGGCTCGAGGCACTAACAGCACAGAATTCCCAGTTAGGCAAAATTTTTGAAAAGGCAAGGAGAGCAGGAAAAGAGCTGCACATTGTTTCCTGAAGGAGGATCATATCAGGTTCAATCGAGTGAAAAAGGGACCTGAGGCAGCATTGTTTGGTCTTGCTTCCCAGACCTCGAACATTAAGGAACAATATTTTCATTAAGGTAAAGGAGGGAGGGGAAACGAAGCTCTAAGTCCCCGAAGTGGTTGTCCTCTCGCTGCATTTTTTATGTGAACAGAGAGAGGGATATAAGGAGGAGAGGCAGAAGAAAGGATCCCGGAAGGTTCCGATTTATCCTTCTTTTTTTTTCCGGACTGTCACATTTTCGAAACGGATGGAGTTCAAATGGAGGGTAGAGGGAGAGGAGGGAGTTTTTGCAAAAAAAATCGACAGGGATCTTTGGAGCGAGGGATTAGAGAAGGAAGGGGAAGTTATAGGACTATGAGTCTGGGGTATAAGAGAAGGAGGGGAAGCTAAAAGAGTGAGTGGTGGAAAGTACTCATGAGAAGACAAAGAAGGTACAGGGGAAGTAGGGAGCGGGCTCGTAGCAGGAAAAGATGGTATATGAGGAAAAGATTCCAGAGAGGGTGGAGGGGAGGGATATGTTAGTATGTCTGAAGAATCCAGAGGAGGGGTCTCGACAGTAACACCATTTGGGTGACAGGTAGGGATAGGAGCAAAATCCATCTCGTTAATGGCCTCAAGCAGAGAATCAAATACATCTTCAAAAAGAGAGAGAGCTTGAGAATAAATACCAGTTTTTGGATGCGCCGGAGCAAAGGAGGAAGATGGATAGCCCGAGACAGGAGAAGCCTCCTTGCTGGAGCTAGACAGATTGATCAGGAGGAGAGGGCGCATTCTTCGGAGATGTCCCATATCGTGGCATTACCTGCATCTAAACGGAACATGGAGATAGTCGAGTTTTTGGACCAAAAGGCGTTCCTTGTAGAGAATCTCCACCTCAGCTGGTAAACCATGAGAAACATCCATCTCCACGAGCACTCGAGCCATCCTTTTATCGAAGATAAGATGGAAGTCCTCATTAACCGCAACAAATCTGCCCACAGTGTTTACAATGCCTTCAAGTATAGTTTTGCTCCAGAGGGGAAAGGGTAGTGAAGGCAACAGAACCCAGAGGTGATGCTTTGTTATCCTTTCCCTGAGAGGGTCAAAATGAACATGTCAGCGCCCCAAAACCAAAGACCCATTACCTACTCTCCAAATCGAGTCAAGGATAACTGCTGCATGCTCTGCTTCTAAAAATACAAAGAGAATCCAACCATTGGTGAGCAAACTGATAGTCAGGATACAGGTTAGCAGCGGTTTCCAATGGGCTATTGCCCAGTCCACCTAGTCTTTGTTACCCAGATGACAGTATTCCAGCCTACCCACCAGGGCTCTAGAACACGAAGAAGTCACATGGTCCATGAATATGTCGTGACCAAGAACATGGCGAAATTTGCCCGAAAGGGCTTTAATACCTTTGACTTTCTGCTTCCAATGGTGACGAGAGGAAGCCCTGATGTCATCCATGAAGAGATCCTTGACCCAAGGAAACCGCTGATACCAAGAGAGAAGCAAAGGGGTTCCGAGCAATCCCCAAGAAGGGTGAAAAACCTAAAGGCCACCGAAACCCGCTAATCCGGGTCCAAAAAAAAGTCAGAACGCCAGCAAGAAACCCCAACACTGAATCAGAGGAAACTCCGTTACCCACTCACCTGGGTGAACTCCTGAAGTCAAAACCCTGGCAGAGATTAAAAGTTGTAAACTAACGTAACCATAATAACAGTCCCCAAGAAGGGTGGAACCCTAATGACCATCGGAACCAGCTAATCGGGGTTCATAAAAAAGTCAAGATCCCAACAAGAAACCCCAACACTGTACCAGAGGAAACTCCATTACCCACTCACCCGAGTGAGCGCTGGAAGCCAAAACCCTGGTTAAGATAAAAAGCCGTGACCCCAGCTGACAATAGAAAGCCTGGTACTTGGTGAAATCCAAAAAAAAGATCTAGATCGACAGACACCACAAAATAAAGAAAGGAATAAGACAGCAAAGAGCACGGGAAAGAATCACCGTAGAAGCCGGAGGAGGAAAAGACCAAACCCCAGTTCCCC
The DNA here is from genome assembly GCA_001517045.1 of Pseudotsuga menziesii. Taxonomy (NCBI): domain Eukaryota; kingdom Viridiplantae; phylum Streptophyta; class Pinopsida; order Pinales; family Pinaceae; genus Pseudotsuga; species Pseudotsuga menziesii. The sequence continues at coordinate 61,100 of LPNX010449085.1, read as the reverse complement.
AGAGGAAAACGGAGCGACCCCAGAAGTCAACCCTGGAAAAGCAGGGTATGATGAGTGCAAGCAGATACGCACGCTGACGGAGGCTGACAGGAAACTTGGGCGAACAACGTAGAAGACATATGTAGGGGTGATAACCCCATAAACCAGAAAATCAAACAAAGAGGCAGCAGAAAAAAAAAAAAAAAACATTCATTCCCACTTTTTGAGCTTGGTTGGTACTAGTCCCCTTGGGAAGGGGAGGAACTCCAAGTCGCCACCCTTTGTAGGAGAAAGCACGACATCCAACAACCGCACCGACAGAACCAGTAAACGACCAAAAGACCCAAGACAGCAATAAATGAAGACCGACCGAGAAAACAATAGGGAGACCAAGACAAACAGAGACAAGGAAATATGGCTTACGAGAAACCAAGAGCTTGGGGATAAGTGTAAACCGTGCCATGGACGAGAAAAAAAACCCCTGAGAGAAGGCCGAAACAACACAGACCCTGGAAACCTTGAGAAACCCTACCGAGGCAGCACTCACACCGCTCCATTCTCATACGGCCCCTTGTTGTGCATGTCGAGATTCTTAAAGCTAGTTTATTAATTATCATAGATATTTTTTAACCAAAATTTATCAAAGACTCAAAGAGATTAAATTGTTTGAGATGTTTGATACTTGATTATCCTTTAAAAATAATGTATACTAATTTAAAAAAATTTATTTAATCTTCTGTATCTTCAATTATAAATGTTTTTTTTGGCTAACTCTAGATAATTAAATTCTTTATAGCAACATGCTCATTGATCAGAAATATTGCTTTTGTTTTTTAATATTAAAATTTATATACATATAAAAATAATATTACTTTTATATATATATATATATATATATATATATATATATATATATTATTTTTCATTGTTTAGTGTATATTTCTAGTTGGATTGTAATTGTGGGCTATTTGTTTTTATTGGCCTTTGGTATGCTTATGATTGGAGCTATTGCGAGTGGTGATCATAAAACATCAAATGACCTCATTGGCTATGTTACTTGTAGTTATGTAAAACCGGGATTTTTCGCAGGAGGAGCGCTAATGTTAATAAATAAAATTATAAATGTAAATGAATAAAGTTGTATTTATACAAGTAAATGGTAATGTTAATAAATAAAGTTGTATATATGTGAAAAAAATGTTAATCCAAATGTGAAAACGTCTGCTTTGATAAATAGTTAGTATGTCATTGAGCTTGAATAAATGTAATTGTTAATTATTTTTTATTTTTATTTTTCATTATATAAAAGATTTTATAATATAAATATTTATCTAATTTTTAATTATATTTTATTATTAATATTAAAATCATATGTATATATAAACTAAATTCTATATAATATTAAAAATTATAATTATTAATAACATAATTATTATAATATGTAAGAATAACAAAAACAAATAATAATAAATTAATTGAAATGTAAGAATTTGTGATTAAAAATCATAACTTCAGATTCAACGAAATCGCAATTTTCATATATTATGAAATAAACCATAAAAAATTATATTTATAGTTGAGTTAAAAAAAAACTTCACAAAATTTAACATTTTAATTTTTTTAAAAATACAATACAATATATTTAATATATTTACATTGCTAAATATTAATATTAATAAATTAAGGACTATAATATTAATGATGATGATGATGGTTGACGAATATTGGTGATGATGACAATGATGGTTAATGCCCATTGATACCAAACTTTGGTTTATCTACGAGGTCTTTACTTAGTGAAACCATGTCATAGCGCCTTTGTTCATAGGATCTTAAAGAATACCCCTAATTTCACCAAATATTTAAAATTACTTACAAAAATCCTTTTGTTGAGCCCGCCTCACAATACATATTTCGAATTAAAATACCCTTATTTTTACAATATAATCCTTATTTTTACTAGAAACCCCTTTTTATACCCCCCAATACCTATAAACCCCCCATACCTTATTTCTCGCCCCCCAATACCTACAGTATATTGACCTTATGTTTTCACAATTTAAAGCCCCCCTTAATGAATGAACGTGATAAGATATTGCTCAACAAGGTGAATCCCCCATGGGTTTATCGGAGCTAAAGAAACGAATTATTTAGTTTTTTTTTTTTAAATTGTCTTTCTATGCTCAAAGACCTTGGAGAGAAGCGTCCTGATCTCACTATAATTTTGACATGTTAAAAGGCTAGGAAGGTCGGTATTGCAACAAAGATTATGAAACTAAGATCTAATGTGGGTGTACCTAGACCGCTCTATGAGGAAGTGATTTTCATCCTCAATGTTCATATTCTCATAGAGACGGCAGATCCTTTCCACCCATGGTGTTTTAGGAACTGCCCAACGACCAGTTTCACTATGGAGCTCATGAGAGTTCGTTCTTATCTTGGTTATATTAATTTTTTTCTTTGAACTAAATTAGCATAAGTGTCCTTCTTGGATTTGATAATCACAACTTTTGTTTTGTCAGTGTTAACAATCATACCCGTGGTAGAGCATAAATCCTTAAGAAGTTTTAGTTTCTTATCAAGGCCAGTAGGACACCTTTCTAGAAGAACAATATCGTCAGCATACAAAAGAAGGATGATGACTATTCCAGCTAAGCTTGTGCCAGCACATCGTGCTTCCTCTAAACAACCTTCTAGCTTATCGATGTAAATGCCAAATAGGGTAGGGGAGAGGGGGCAACCTTGTTTAACTCCGATATTACACTTAATATCTTTCGACCACCCCTCGTTGTTCTTCAACTTGGAAATTACATTCTCGTATAACCTTATTGCGTCATATTTCAACTCGAAAGGATCCTTTATATCTTCTAATCTATTTCAAAGGTTATTTCTAGGCACAGTATCGAAAGCCTTTCTAAAGTCCACAAAACAACAAAAGAGATTAGATTTATCATTACGACACTCCTCCACAATGATCCTAAACACAACGAGGTGGTATGTTGTTGAGTACTGCCTTCTAAAACCCGCTTGGCCTTAATTATCATAGGATAATAATAAAAAGTTAATTAACTATAAATTATTAAAATGATAAGAATTTATAGTCACAAAAAAATGTTAATTAACAATAAATTACTAAAATGGTAAGAATTTATAATTTAAAATGAAGATTCCAAATTTTAATATATTTACACTATTACATTTGTTAAATAAAATTATTTACGCTACGACATTTGTTAAATAAAATTATTTGCACTACTACATTTGTTAAATATGTGACATATAAATTGATAAATAAGGGATTCAATTTTTCTTATATATATTTTTATTTATTATATTTTAAAACATTTAAATAAATAAATTTATAAAAAAAAGGTTAAATATTTTTTTGGAACTTGTAAGACATGAGAATAGGTAAACCCACGTGGGATTTCATGACCTCCTTTACAACAAGTTACTTCATATCATGTAAAATCAATTAGCCACACCAGTTCTTGCTAATTTTTAATTTATTTAAAAATTAAAAACAATTAGATTTATTTGAAATTAAAAATCTAAATTATTTTTATTTTTTAATAATATTTTATAATTTCAAATGGTATTAATTTTGAAATAATATTTCATTATTTGAAATGGAAATAATTTATTATAATTATGTATTAAAAATATATATGTAAAATAAATATTAAAAGCAACGAAATTTAAATGAATAAAATCCAACCTTATTTTATATAATTTTCTTATAATATTAATATTTTATAATGTGTTTCCTGAATGCGGGTGGTGATGTGACACATAAACAAAAGGAAGCAACCATCGGGACACAGAGTTGTCCCTCGATGTCACTCCCCTGACTCCCCCTCACCCGTCCTTAAATGTCGTGGGCTGGCTTCCACCATGAATGGTGTGGTCTCTTCAAGATCATGATGGGAGACAAACTCCCCTTCGTCACCAAATACTTCGTCTAACCATGCAGAGTAATGACGACCTTAATGGTGCCTCTAGATCTGTGTCCCCCTTTTAGGGGAAGCCTGCTCATAGTTCTTCACCTCATTTGCTCGCTCCTGTTCAATCATGCGAAGGAAAATTATTCTGCATAGTTAGAGGCAACAAAGAAGCGTTATAGCCTTCGGTATCCTGCATTCATCCTCTTTTTCGATACTCAGAATCTTCATCACTCTATGCCTCCAGTCTAGTTGATTACGTCGCATAGATTGTGAGCCACTCCTAGACAAGGACGTCATGGTCATGGCAATGCCAATGAGCGATCCATAAGTCTCACAACTCAAGCTAACACAAACAATTATGGCATGGAACTTCCTGATTCTCTCCACCAACTCTTAGACGATTGGGAGGATGAGCTTACAAGTTCACATTCAACAACAAACTTAATAGTTCTCCACAGGTGTAATTACTAAGTTTTCAAAAATCTTCTTGCCAGACTTCTCCTATGTCCCACAGGCTCCCAGATTGACCCCCTGAATCCCTCCTTGAATCCATCTGCAACTCCTATGGATATTGAAAAACCGCCTCCTCCTCCTCAGAGGACCATGTCAAGCACAAAGAATGGAAAAGCCGATATCTACATCGTAGCCGAGTACAGGAAAACTGAGCCACTCCTGGTCAAGCATAGTCCCTCCAGCAGTGAGGGGGACACCAGTAGTGAAGAAGATCCTAGAACTAGTGTTAAGATTCCTGACGAAGATGATGGTCAAGTTTTCGTCAACCCACTTGCTCCCCCAATGACTAGTTGACCAAACTCTTAGCTTCGTTTAAGATTCGGGGTTCCTATAGACGGGCAACCACCCTCCAAGCCTTAATCCATGTTTCATGTTTCATGGTTCTTGTGTTTTTTCTTTTTGACCGTGCCTTTTGGGGCTTAGACTCCCATGTTTATCACATAACTTATTCTCAGTTTTTATGTTTTAATACTGTTAATTTTGTTACTACCATGATCTATTTCCCCTTCCACGAGGAGGATCATTCTGACTATAAAAGCCTGAATCCCCCTAAGGGATAGTTCCTAACTCTGTCTATGCCACATTCTTCTTGAAGAACGATCACTTTGAGCTTTATTTTTTACTATATTACTATTTTAATTCAATAGATTAGTCTCTGAAATTACAAAAAAAAATGTTTTATAATGTGTGTAAAGGTTTATGGACTTTATCAAATTTGAGCTCATTATACCACATAAAAAAAATGGTTTACAAACCATAGATACATCTTAAATGAGGATCTATCAAGCATTGAAAATGATACAATTTCTTAAGGTCTAACTTTCTTTTAATCTTAAACTCAATAAATTTGATCCCTCTCTTTCTTCATGGATTGGGGTCATTAATGGTCTCGATGAATATAAAGTAATGTTTGTTTATATTTTATATAGGAGCATAATATCTTATGGATAGAACATTTTTTGTTTAGATATTTTTTTGTGTGCAAGAATGACTTATGAATGAGTTTTTATTCTTGAGTAGGTTTGGATGGGAAAACAATTCAACAACCTCTAAATATGAATACTTGGGTCGGAGAAGATTCAACTTGTGATGTACATGATATTATCATGAAGCATGTGTAAAATGTAGGGTTATATTTTAATTAATACAGTTATAAAACTTTTGTGTCTAAATAAAAGATTGGGGTTTAATTTGTTATTACAGTTTTTTATGATCCTATTTTTTTAATTGGTTTTTGTTTTTGGTAATATAGTATTATCTTTATTTATTTGACAACATCTCCCCGATACTAAGATGTAAAGCACCTCTAGATGTAATAATTTGGAACTAAATCCAATATTGTATTAGCAATGTAAAAAGAATTAATAATACTTTTAAAATTAAACGTAATAAATAATCACTAACAAAATTTAAATTTGAAATTAAACCTAATAAATAATAATAACAAAATTTAAAATTGATGTTATATTAAAACAAAGTTAACACTATTTTTTAAAATTAAATATAATAAATAATAAAATTTAAAATTAATGTAAATTTAATTTGAAAATTTAATTTAAAGTAATATATTATATTAAGCAAAAAAATAATTAAATTTATATAAAGAGATTAATAATATATCTTAAATTAAAAATAATAAATAATTAAATATATAAAAAAAGTCAACATTATTTATATATTATTTACTTTTAATAATGTTCTTTAACATCACTTTGTTTAAAAAGTTTACACATTGCACTAAGTCAACTAATTATTTTACAATTTAGTGAAGATGAATTGTACATATAATTTAAAAATTAATTTAGTCTAGATATATTACAAAGACTAAAAATTAAACATTAATAATTAACTATATGAAATTAGATAACATATAATTTAAAAATTAAATCATTAAATCTAGTGTGGCTGTATTATAAAGACTAAAATCAGAAATTATATATTAATAATCAATGTAATTAGATAACATTATATGATTTGAGACTTGATCATATATATAATACATTAAAATAATTGTCAATTATTTATTATTTGAATCTTTTTTGATAATAAAGTCAAAATGAATGTAATGGATTATTATTATTATTGAATAATTAAAAGACTGAGAAGAAACAAAACTAAAGTAACAGTTGAAAGAGTGTTTGTTGAACCACAAGGGGAAATGATAAATGATGAAAGATGCTGAGTGAGAACTCAAGTGATGCAGGAGGCATCTTCCCCAAAATCAAGTCAAGAATCATTATGGAGCGCTAAAGAGAAGGAGGGTCATAAATGACCAAGTCCTAGAAAAATTACTATCAAATAGTATGTCGATCGAATAAGCAGGAGTTGGGGATGGATGGGGAAATAATTTGTTGATGCAAGGACATGGCACATTGTTTGGAATTAGTCATTGTGGTTCAACAAACAAGATCAAAGGTTCTGGAGCAAGTAATATTTGGTTGCTCTAAGAGTTGGTTGGGAGGAACTATAGCTTCAATTATGTGTTCCTCACAGTGGTGATAGGTTCGTTATTAATCTTCTAAATTGTTTAGTACTGATAATTATAGTGTGAGCGTAGTTTCAAATTTGAAATGTATTTTACACTGAAAATTATACTATGTGTCTATTTCTAATCTTTTATCTTTTTTCAACAATATGATATTTAGAATGAGTTATATTGCAGATTTTATTTATATTTGAAGTACATATAGATTAGTTTACTAATGTTTATTTAAATATGATTACGTAGAGAAATCAGTAAACAAATCTAAGCAAGTATAAATTAATTTTTTTCCTCTGGGAACCAAAAGAATCTACACAAAGTCTATCTCTGTTCAAAAATCATTACGCTTTTATTTTGTTAAACCCTACATTAGAGGAAATTTCAACTCAAAATGGGCCTTTTAACCATAATTCAAATTCGATGTCATCATGTGTTAGCCAATGAAATTGATTTAAATTTGAAATACCGTATAGGTATTAAACAATTTTTTAATATAAATTTGGGGATAAGTATCATAAAAAAACTACTTTCTTTTTTCGTATTTTCGACATATCTCCCTGTGTTTTAAATCAAATTTCGATCGGGAGAGTTCCCTGGATGCGGAATTAAATTCTGTATCTAACGAGTACCCACTCCGCATACTTTTGATGGGCCCTGCTACCCCAAAAACAAGAAATACCTGGGAAAATGTGATGATGTTTAAAGAATTATAAAACCTTTGTTTTCGGGCATTCATACCCAGAACAAGGTACATCCAGTTAAGACTTAAATTAAAAAAAATAGAGCCATGAAAATCATAAATAAGAAACACTCGATTTATTTTAGACATGAGCTTCAAAATACTAAAAACCATCAAGTTGAATTAATATTCAAGAACCATGACTGTAGGGTCAAGTTTAACTTTTCCCAAAATTTAAATTACATATCGAATCTTAAAACAAAGTTTCCAAACTATGAAATGTATCATGGTCATAAAGCCAATCCTTGGAAGCCCCAGATTAAAACTAAAAATGCAGGGTTATTTCTCCATTCAAACAACTGTGGTAAAAATCAACGCATCCCGAGTGTTGAGGATGCAAAGCCCTCATAAGAAACCAATACATCTAAACACTAACCCCATAAGGGTTTTAAGTCAAAACTTATCTTAAGGATTTTCATTGTGGCTATAAAGCCCTATCCCTCAACGGTAACCACAAACCAAAGCAACTGGGAAACTTGTTCAACCACGAATCCAAACAAGAGCCATACTTTGTGATTATTTTTTTGAACCATATGTACACTCCACGAGCCATGTCGCGTCGATGTTTACATGCACAATACCTGGTTACGTTAGTATAACATTATTAACCAAACATTATATGTGTATTCTTCCTATTCAATAGAGTTTGAGGAAATTCCTTACCTCTGGATAGAGAACAAGGAGGCTTGAGAGGAGGTGACCCTGTCATCGCTCTCGTAAGGCTATGCATTAAAGGAAATTTCAACTCAAAATGATCCTTTTAAATGTAATTCAAATTCCATGTCATCATGTGTTAGCCAATGAAATTGATTTAAATTTGAAATACCGTATAGGTCTTAAACACTTTTTTAATATAAATTTGGGGATAGATATCATAAAAAAAATACTTTTTTTGTTTGTATTTTGGACATATCTCCCCGTGTTTTTAGTCAAATTTCAATTGGGAGAGCTCATTTAATTTAAATTATGCATCCAACAAGTACACACTTGGAATATTTTTTATGGACCCCGCCACCCCAAAAACAAGAAACACCTAAAAAAACGTGATGATGACATCATCATCATGTTTTTTCAGGTATTTCTTGTTTTTGGGGTAGCGGGGTCTATCAAAAGTATGTCGAGTGGGTACTCGTTGGATGCAGAATTTAATTTTGCATCCAACGAGCTCTCTCGATCAAAATTTGAGTAAAAAATTGGGGAGTGTCACGTCCCCTCCCATCTGACCATGGAGAGGATGCGACCAACACTGCGGAACTGGGCAATCTAGCCCCATGAACATGATAATCTACAATGCTTTGAATAATGAAGCATACAAAGATGGAAATACCAAATCATCAATAAGTAAACAGTGGAAGAAATCACATACATTCAAGTTATTTCAACATTGTTCATATTGTCATCCGTAAAACAATTATAGTTGAAGGAGTTAGAAAGCACAAGAATACTTATCTTGCATTGAAGCCAGATGCCTCCCGTAACTAGCTATGTCGCTGCGTCGTTCCGCCCAACCATAGGCCAGCATGCTCATCAATATCTTAGCAACGCTACCACCCTCGAGCCGAGAATGATTCCATAAGGAACAAGGGAACAACATGTTTACATGCAGCAAAACCACACACCCACAGTCAAGCCAACACACAGTTGGGTTTCATAGACTACGTGGGGAAAACAAACCAATAACGTGGAGGTTCCTTGGACTTACTCATCCAAGCCAACCAATCACATCCCAACTCAGTCACCCATCTAACAACTAGGTTCCCTGGAATTACTCAACCAAGCAAACCAAATAACAGATGGGTTTCTTGGACTTACTCAGCCAATCCAACACAGGGATGCACATAAATGCAAAATACACATGCTGGGCATGAAAGGAAATGTTTTTCAACGAAAAACAATTTAGTGAAAGGGAAAACAACCCTCTGAAGGAAAACACGGTTTCACAAATCACCCATGGGAATTTCAAGGGAAAAAATGACCACCATAAATCCCCGAATCACATATCTGAACTCAGAAAACGTTTATGAGCAACACAAGGGTAAAAATGACCTCCCCAAACTTCCAAATCAGGAAGACTTGGCTCCATTACCATTGATAAACCCAAATGGACGCATTATGGGCATGGAAAAATGAGGAAAACCACAAAATCGTGGAGGAAAAATGCCCAGCAAACTCAACCATGTGAGTAGAGGGAAAAATGTCCCCTTAAACCCCCAAATCATGGGTCTCTTCTCCCATCCATTGAACACAACAAAATCGGGTTTCCCCTGCCATGGAAATGAGATTTAACTGTATAAATGGTGAGGGAAGGAGCTCAGCAAGCTTCACCTATGTGAGAGTGCCCAACCTCCATGAGAATGGTGAAGAATGAAAGGGTGTGGGTGAGTAATATCTTGGGCATGCTTTTCCAAGAATTTACTTTCCCAACAAGTCAAATTCACTCGTTTCCAAAATGGGTGGCTCCCCAAATTCGAATTTGACTCCCATACTCTTCCCATCCCCATGCATTAATTTCTCAACCACTGCCTAAATGAATGGGTACAAAAGACAAAAAGGGTAGTTGACATCTTTATGGGTTTTCCCTTTGACATTTGGGTTTTCTCCATTGGTCCATAAGTTTAAATGGTTCCCCCTCCCTTATCCTTATGATATCGTGCCCCTTCTCTTCAATGGTCGCATTGACATAGTCGGTTGTGGTATATTTTATTAATTGCATAGTTACATGATGTAAAATTATAATGTGCCTAGCTAGCACAATACACCATTGGCATCTAATTTACTTGCCGAAATACAACATGCTAAATCGATGGTGGGGATTTTTCCTTGAGCTCCACACCATGAGTAAATAAAATATTTGTATCATATACTTTAAATGCAAACAGGGTCAAAAACGGGGTGTTACATTCCCCTCCCCCTTCATTAGCACTGTCCTCAGTGCTTCACCACTTGAACAACAATGGATGCACCAATCACATGGCATTCTCCAGCTCCCACATAGCCTCATCAGGACTATAGTGCTTCTACCATACCTTCACCTGTCTAATGGCACAATCTGAAGCTCTTCCAAGTCCTAGATTTCATGCATCAATACGCACCACCAGGTGCACTTGTAAGAAGATTCTTCACTACTGGAAGATTTCTTCAAAATTTGGTGTCCATTCAGACTTTATTCCCTTCTTTTGCAAGAAGTGATCGAATGTGTGACTCTGGAGAATCCCTCTCCTCAGCTTGGATCATATCTAATGCCTTTGGTAGTCAACAATACTTATCTACATAAGTATGTCCTTTGGCTCCACAGGTATCCGACTTTGTCTTTACACAACTACGGCACTGACAAGGCCTGCCCCACCTCGCACCAGGATGGTACCTCTTCTCTGTTATACAGTCCTTCGAGTGTACCCACTCTCCCTCTGCTCTCTAAGGTGTGAATCGATAGGTAGCCAAATTTTTGCAAGTCTCAGATCACCTGTGACAAAATTACTCAATCGAGATTTGGTAGTCCAGCTTCAGAGCCTAACACTTCTTTGGGTGCTCAATGGAAGCTCTGCTCAAGAGCCTACACTTCCTCTTTGTGCTTACCAAGCTCAGACACTTCTTTTCCAGACACCAAAACATATTAATTCACATGTTAGATTCATTTACATAGGATTAATTATTTAACAAGATTTTACAAATCTTAACTGAATCAAATACACATGTGTATACACATAATAATCATCCAGAAGTTGATAAGTAACCAGATACTTATCTGCACATGCATCTTATTTAAGTTTTCAATGGCAGCTTTGCCCCAGAGCCTATCACCTCCTTGGGTGTTCAATGGAAGCTCTGACTTGAAATCCTAGCACCTCCTCCAAGTGCTTACCAAGCTCAGGTGCTCCCTTTCTAGACAACATAATACCTAGGGGTTATTCTTGTCACAGAGCCCCCACTCCCATGACAGTCCCCTTATGGCATGAATGTGTGTGGAAATAAGTATAACTGTATGTCTTACACCCTGGACATCCCCAGTGATGCATACCGGTGCCTAGCTGGAAGGGGGAGAAGCGATGTACCCAAGTACATCCTTCTAGAGGAGCCATGTATCCGAAACATATCCTTCCGAGAAGCCAGGTACACCTAGTACATATTTTCATCACCTCACCTGCGTTACATACAATCATGTAATTCATATGAGATGTCATCATAAAAAGAATTTCAATTATAGGTTTTCAAACCTATTCCAAACACATCCCTCTGAGGAGCTATGTATCTAAGTACATCCTTTTTAGGATCCATGTACACCGAGTACATCTTTTCCTAGAACCATGCACCCAAGTACATCTTTATGAGGAGCTATGTACCCAAGTACATCCTCCCAAGAGCTATGCATGTTTTTATCATCTCACCTACGTCACACACAAGCATGCAGCTTACATGAGATGTCATCATACAAATTTCAGTCATGGGTTTTCAAATCTATTTGATGCCTATAATGAATTCCCAATTATCAATTGATCGATACATTGACAGTCAAACCAAATACGAGTCTATAATTTTGTCTCCTACAAAATTTAAAATTTTTGCAACCATGAGGCCATTCTCATATTGTTTGGCCTTTGCAAGTGGGAGTACTCATCCCTTACTTACACATGCTGCCCAAAACCTAGACATTCACATACCACATGTCATCTGGACACTATCTGAGATTAGTCATACAATCACGATTAGCAACATGAACTTTAGACATCAAACAATGCAAGACAAGCATATCCATTGTTAGCATGATTCAAAACCATCATAGGAGATCACAGTCTCCCATAACCAATATAAAATATTGCAATTTGGAGTTCAGAAATCTGTTTGGTCATGAGTTTTCCCTCATGATGTCTAGCCTTCGTCCATGGAAAGTCCTTGCCTGAAATTCATCGACTACCACTTAGACAGCCTTGTCCAAGTCATTCTACTTGTAGAGTACCCTTCAATGAGTCTCATGTAGGAACCTGTAAGTCTCATAAAAGAATTCACATCTGTCACATTCCTCAATGTGCATACAGTTCATATTCATGAGCCCTTTCAGTACCATTCTCAATGTCCCTCATGCACTTTCCTCATTCTTAGAACAATAAGGATGTGGCCTAGGAAGGAAAGAACAATCTTGTCTATATACCTGCTGATAACAATTGTTTTGAAGGCTGTCTTATGAACATCTTTGTCCTTTATCCTTTCTTGATGGTAACTAGACCTAAAGTCAATCCTCGGAAACACCTTTGCTCTTCTCATTTGATTAAAGGGGTCATCATTCCTAGGAAAAAAGTAGTTTATTCCTCACAATGACCATACTCCACTATATGTAATCAATACACAGCCTGATTATACCATCTTTCTTTCCCAACAATTCTTGTACTTCCTTCCTCGGCTCTAACAGTTCTGGTATGATCATCCCATGGGGTGTCTTATACCTTGGTGTTGTTCGAGGAACCAAGTCTATTGTAAAATCGATGTTCCTCTCTGGAGGAAGTCTCGAAACCTTATCAGGAAAAACATTCTTGATCTCCTGCAGCACATGGAAGTCCTCCATCCTTGGAGTTCCATTTTCTACTACCTCCAAAACATGGGCTGCATACATTTGACACCTTTTCCTACATAATTTCTTCAACTGCATTGCGGAAATCTACCTAACAAAAACATCTTTTGAAATGCCTCTTACCATCCTTATTTTTCCTTCCTCATCCAAGCATTCAGATTCTTTGTTGTAGAAGTCAAGTTTAACCTTGTGTGCTTCTAACCAACCCATCACAATAGGAATTTCATAGGAACCAAGCGGTAGAACATCCAAGTCTGCTTAAGTGACTAGCCCATCCATATCCAATGGACATCCATCTACCACTTTTACAACTTTCATCCTAGTTCCAATGGCTAGTTGGATTAACCATGAATTGTTACGGTTTAGCTTCTCAAAGCACAAACCTCAACAATTGTAGGAGTGATATACCTATAAGTAGATCCAGGGTTAATCAAAACATAAACAAATTACTTAGAAATCTTACCCTAAATCTTTAACCATTCACATAGGTACAGCTCAGACCTTGTTTACCATTGATCCTTGTAGTGATCGATTGTTGATTCAGAAACCTGCAACCAAGTTATTCTAAACATAATTCATTCATGAAATCCTCAATGGAGTATTAATCTAACTCACATTCGATTGATCATAGAATCGATCTCTATTTCTCTTCCTCTCGGAGACCTTCATTCACACACACATGCTTATCAATCATTAACAGAGGATTTAATTCATGCAAACCACACATTCTTACATGATTGAGTTCAGACAAAGATCATGCCAAAATATGATTTCTTCATTCACATAATGAAACTGTAAATACAATTTTGGTCTTAGAACCTGGGTTTTGGTCACAACACTACTTAGCCTTTTGATAGCCTCCTCTAGACTTCTAGGATCATCAACCTCAATCATGTCTTTGTAATCTTGAGGTAGCCTACTCAGAAGATATTGGATTTTCACTACATACCCCAACAATCCCAAGGACTTGTTTGCATAATACTTCATGGTCAGCTGTCCCAATTTCAGTTTCATCTCTTTGAATGTTGTGATCTTTCCTCACACTCCCATCTCGATGCGGACAGTTCCTGCACAAATTGTTTCCTCCACATTCCTAGCATTGGAGTGGTTTCGCCACCATTTAATCTCTCTGAATATTTTGCACTGGAATTTCATTCCCATTCCGATGCGGACAATACTTAATCATGTGGTATTCTCCACATCCCCAACAACGGAATGGTTTCCTTGGCTTGTCTCCCATCATTCTAGATGGCTTAGTCATAGCTTGTGATGGATTCTTTTGCTGATCTTGGAAGTGAGAAGGTTTGAACCCTTTCTTCCTTCAGCCAAGCTTCACATCCCTCTGATGCCAAGAGTTTACTTGCCCTCGGAGGTCTATCAAACTCTTTATTATGGTTGCAGTCAACTGATTTTGCTCCTCCTAAGCTTTAACCATTCTTTCATTGTTTTCTCTGCAATTCTGCAACTCCACCTTCAAGCCTCTTAGAGTGGCTGCAAGATCTGGGGAAGTCATTTGATTTATTTCCCCATCAAATTCTGTCCCATCATTCATAACTTGAATACTTTCCTCCACGGCATCTGTCTCGAGCTCATAGGGATTCTGGGCATCACTCATGATGTTGATCTTCTTGGAATTGCTCTTCTTGGAACTATTCACAACCAACCTTCCAAATTGCACTATGAATCTGTAAATGTGTTAATAAACATCATTGTTAGCTGCATAATCAACGTTAGAAATTTATAATTCACTTACCTGCATTTGGAAAAATCCCACATTGGAACTTGTCAAACATAGAATTTTCTTTTCTCCAAGAACAATGGTCTTAGGGGGCTTGTCGAGGGTAGCGCCATCGTTTTTTTTTTTTGTAAATATTTGATTTTCATGCAATATGGAGCATAAGATTACTGCCATTTTTTTCACCTTTTCAGCATAGATGAATCCCTCTGGAGTCCCGCTTTTCCACTAAAAAACTGCTGAAAATTCTTTGTTTCTAGAAACTCGAATTTTCCCATCTGATTGGATCCCTTTCCAACAAGTCATTTGCTGCATCGATTCCATTGTTGACAACTCTTCCAACGTGTAAGGTGAGTCTTCATTTCCCTTCCGACACTTCGGCGGCTCAATCATCATTTCCCTTTCGACACCTTATCGGATTGATCTTCTTTTCTCTTCCAATGCCTTATTGGATTGAAATTACTTTATTTTCTGATGCTTCGGTGGATCTATCTTCTATTCTTTTTCGATGCCTCAGATTGATATTCTTTTCTCTTTCGATGCCTTATCGGATCAATCTTTTTTTCTTTTCCGATGCTTCGGCAGATTGATCTTGTACAGATTGATCTTCTATTCTTTTTCGACACCTTAGATCGATCTTCTTTTATTTTCCGATGCTTCGGTGGATCGATCTTCTTTTCTTTTCCAACGCCTTGGATCGATCTTCTTTTCTTTTCTGAGATGCCTTGGAGAGATTCCATCGAGTGGCATCGAAAAACGTTTCCTGAGATTTCCTATACAATTTTCAAAATTTTCTTCTCATCCTCCTCTTTCTACCGCCATGTCGACTCCCTTCTGGTGAGCCTTGCCGACACCTTGGATTTGCTTCAACGAACGTCTTCCGACGATTTTGACACTTAGAATTGTTTTTAAAATTTTCCTCTTCGCTTTCGTTGTTAGATGGGTCTTGGGTTGTTAGACGATGTATCGGCTCAACCCAGTCGAGACCTTTGGCTCCACCCAGCTGAGACCTTCGGCTCCTCCCAACCGAGAATTTTGGTTCCTTCGACTCGTCCCAGTCGAGAACATTGGTTGCTTCAGCTCCTCCCAACCGAAAACTTCAAAAAAATATCAAACTTAGACAATTTTTGTAAATTTTCTCTCTGCTTGGTTTCCTTGTCAGATGGACTCAACTCAAGTCATCCGACGTATCGGATGGACTTCCACCTAAGTCATCCGACGTATAATATGGAATTCCTCCTAATTCATCTGACGTATTGAACGGAATTCTACCTAAGTCATCCGATGTATTGGATGGACTTCATCCTAAGTCATCCGATATTTTTCGTACTTAAAAAAATTTCAAAATTTTCTTGTCTTTCACATTTTTCCTTTGCTGGGAAGAGGAAAACCTGCCTCTATCACTGCTTCTTCATGGCCCATTAAGGCTTATGCTGCAAGGTGTGCTCTGATACCACATTGTCACGTCCCCTCCCCTCTGACCGCGGAGAGGACATGACCAACACTGCGGAACCAGGAAATCTAGCCCCATGAACATGATAATCTACAATGCATTGAATAATGAAGCATACATAGATGCAAATGCCTAATAATCAATAAGTAAACAAAAGAATAAATCACATACATTCAACACATTTCAACATTGTTCATATTGTCATCCGTAAAACAATTACAGTTGAAGGAGTTAGAAAGTACAAGAATACTTATCCTGAATTGAAGCCAGATGCCTCCTGCAACTAGCTATGTTGATGTGCCATTCCACCCAACCATAGGCCAACGTACTCATCAATCTCTTTGGAAATGCTTCCACCCCTGATCTGGGCATGATTCCACACAGAACAAGGGAACAACAGGTTTACATGTAGCAAAACCACAAACCCACAGTCAAACCAACACACAATTGGGTTTCGCAAACTACATGGGGAAAACAAACCAATAACGTGGAGGTTCCTTGGACTTACTCAGCCAAGCCAACCAATCACATCCCAACTTAGTCACCCATCTAACAACTAGGTTCCCTAGAATTACTCAACCAAGCAAACCAAATAACAGATGGGTTTCTTGGACTTACTCAGCCAATCCAACACAGGGATGTAGATAACCACAAAATGCACATGCCGGGCATGAAAGGAAATGTTTTTCAACCAAAAAAAATTCGGTGAAAGGGAAAACATCCTTTTGAAGGCAAACACGGTTTCACAGATCATCCATGGTCATTTCAAGGGCAAAAACGACCACCATAAATCCCCAAATTGCAGATCCGAACTCAGAAAACGTTTATGGGCAATATTTGGGTAAAAATGACCTCCCCAAACTTCCAAATCAAGAAGACTTGGCTCTGTAACCACTGAGCAACCTAAATGGACGAATTCTGGGCAAGGAGAAATGAGGAAAACCACAAAATCATGGAGGAAAAACGCCCAACAAACTCAGCCACATGAGTAGAGGGAAAAACGTCCCCTTAAACCCCCAAAATCATGGGTCTCTTTTCCCATCCATTGAACACAACAAAATCGGGTTTCCCCCACCATGGCAATGAGATTTAACTGCATAATTTGTGAGGGAAGGAGCTCAGCAAGCTTCACCTATGTGAGAGTGCCCAACCTTCATGGGAATGGTGAAGAATGAAAGGGTGTGGGTGAGTAATAGCTTGGGCATGCTTTTTGAATCATTTACTTTCCCAACAATTCAAATACACTCTTTTCCAAAATGGGTGGCTCCCCAAATTCTAATTTGACTCCCATACTCTTCCCATCCCCATGCATTAATTTCTCAACCATTGCCTAAATGATTGGCCACAAAAGACAAAAGGGGTAGTTGACATCTTTATGGGTTTTCGCTTTGACATTTGGATTTTCTCCATTGGCCCATAGGTTTAAATGGTTTCCCCCCCTTATCCTTGTGAGATCATGCCCCTTCTCTTCAATGGTCGCATTGACATAGCCGACTATGGTATATTTTATTAATTGCATAGTTACATGATGTAAAATTATAATGTGCCTAGCTAGCACAAAACACCATCGGCATCTAATTTACTTGCCAAAATACAACATGCTAAATCAATGGTGGGGATTTTTGCTTGAGCTCCACACCATAACTAAATACAATATTTGCATCATATACTTTAAATGCAAACGGGGTCAAAACCAGGGTGTTATAGGGAGATATGTCGAAAATACAAACAAAAAAGTAGTTTTTTTCTTTTCTTCCTCCAAAATTAATAAATATTATTTTATTATTTTAACTATTATTTTAATAATTTTTTTTAAGAGGCCCATTTTGAGTTGAAATTTCCTCTATTGTTTAGTGACCTACAATCACATGTAAACAATGTTAATTTGTGCAATATTAAAACTGTAACCTATTGAAAGATAAAGAAAAACCCGCTTCTGATTATTACCTACATTTCGAGTTTGGGTTGTGAAGGTGAAGAAGGATTTTTCCAAAACTTTCATGCAAACCCTGATTTCTCCTGTCAACAAAATGACAAAGTTAGAATAACTCCATTTTATAATGGAAAACCTTATTTAAAATAACCAGTGAGGAATAAATTACCTTGTTAAGTTACATAGAGGTTCAGGGGTCAACTCCTCCTAGATTTCCTTTCCTCCTCTACCTGTAACAACAATAGAAGCATCCAACTCAAAATATGTATCTAACTATTAAACCATTAAAATAGAAATTATAGAATAATATGGAAGAAATTCTTCCTTACCTCTTTGTTTAAGACTTTTAAGCTGCAAAGCTTCTACCAGATTTGAAAGAAGGTGACTGGGTCCCTTTTTACCACATAACGAGCCAAGAAAGGCCCAGGTTGTAATGGAAACCACATTCACCATTAAACAGTCAACAAACCTCCAAATCAATATTATAGAGCAAAATCCAAAATTTCCTTAACAAACCATGAAGGGAAAAGACTATAGCAACATAGCCATGGAGCGGCTGAGCAACATCAACAAAAATCAAATAGACCTAATGAATGCAACAAAGACCTTCATGACAACATAAAGCCACATTAAACCCTATGAGAACCCCTAGATCCAAATCTTGACATGTGGAAGTTAGAGATCTAACTTGCACCACAAAGCATAAGTTAAGCCAATTCCTAAATGTGCCTGACTGCACTATTAACTTGCAGCTAGGACCAAGGAATTAAATTTTATTAAAAAACATCAAAACTTTCATTGTTGGAATTCACTTATGTCTCCCAACATATAACTTAATGCCAAACCTTATAAATTATCACCCCATGATGTGTAATCCTATGAGCTAGGGGCATTGAACCATGGATTAAGTCATTACAAGCTATGAACATAGTTTAACATACTACCATCAACATTTTAAAACATCTATGCTACCACCGAATGTTATGAAGGGTTTTTTTAACAAAATCTAGGACTAAGCCATAGGTTTCGGCTTATTCCTAAGTAACCAAAACTTTAATAAACTCAAAAGAATTAAACACCACCTTGGCGAGGTTACAACCAAGTCGTTGCTAAAAATGGAGACCATGCTAAACAGAATACTCAACCTGTCATTCAAACTTTAAACAAGTCAAGTTAAATGTATACATGCGTGTGATTAAAAGTACATAACGATGAATGTAAATGTGCTACGACCAATAGAGTCATGTGGTGACAAGTTTGAATAATAAATAGTAAATATTTTCTTTTTATGGAATTTACGGGTTTGTGACATAATGTTATCAGAGCATGGTTACAACACTTGGCTTGAACGAGCCCAATAGTCAAGCTTATAACAACAGAAAACTAACTTTATTTGTTATGGTTTGACTCTCTTGTGAACAAAAAGAGAAAATATAACCTTGTTTTTGTAGGAATTATGACAGATGTGGGAATGTCTACTAAAGACGAATCATGTCCTAAGGATTCAATAAAACGAAAGTAGGAACAATAACCCATCTGAACTACAACAAACAGTAAAAGAATTAAGGGCAGAAATAAAATGAGTTAAGGAAGATAACAATTGAATTTTAAAAGCATAGGAAGAGTTAAATAACATTCTACTATCTAAATTGCACAGTAATGAGAAAGGTAAGAAAACTAAAATTCTCTAAACATGAGACTGAATCCTCAAGCAAAGAATCAACTAAGCATAAGACTAAAAAGTATAAGGATTCTAGTGAAAGTAGTGATAGTAACTAGAAGAAAAAGAAATACAAATTGTGTGAAGAAATTTTTGGTGAATTCAAAAAGATCAAACCTCTTATGTTTAATGAAGAAATCTAAAAAGGAGAAGAAGCACATGGTTGGTTATCTAGAATGAAAAGGAATTTCTAGATTTATAATTTTTCGATTGAATTGAAAGAAAAAATGACAATCTATAACTTAACAGGAAAAAAACATATTTGGTGGCAAGACATAAAGAAAGTAAAGGGCATAAAAGAACTTATGTAAGGTGGAAAACCTTTAATAAATATTTTAAACGAAAATATTTATCAGAACAATCGTACGAATAAAAAGCTAAATAATTTTATGAAATCATATTAGGCGCCATGACAATGACACAACTTCGCAGTATATTCTTTTAATCTTATTATGTTATGTGCCTTATATCATTGATGAGAAACCAAAAATACAACATTTCCTCAGTTGTTTACCTCTTATATTTAAAAAGAGAATTGAATACGATAATCCAAAAACTATGGAAGAGGAAATGAGAAAAGCATACTTTTGCTATGATAAAAAAAAACCCAGGAATACATACGTAATTAGAAAAATAAAAGACATGACAACTTTGAACAGAAAAAGAAAGGGTGTGTGCAAGAAGTTGAGGGAACTTTTAGATGCAATGGTGGAGTGAAGTCAATCACTCTTGATACAAAAAAATAAATCATCTCAAGCAATCCCGAACCTGCTAAGCCTAGTCCCAAGGCTGCCAATAGGAATGCCAATTAGGATAGTAAATCAAATAACGCCTCCATTTTATTTAAGCAAATCACGCCTCGATTTTATTCAAGAAAATCGTGCCTCCATTTTAGTGAACAAAATCGCACGCACGTTTTGGAAACCCTGTTTTTTCTTAAGTAGGCTGATCCCATATTTTTCACCACATCGCATGGCTATTGGAGTTCTTTGGAGCAAACCTTGACTGCACGAATGCGTTTTTGGGTGTGCCAAAGCCATCCACCTCCACCTTTGGATCAACCTCCTATTTGTGAGGTATTTTCCTCATTTCTTTTCATATTTTTTTCTCTTTGTTCATCAATTTATTTTCCCTAAATTGAAAAATTAAACCAAAATAAATGAAATTATGGCCAATGGAAACAAAAACCCCAATGTAATTGGCCAATGGAAACCAAATCCCCAATTTAATCATAAAAATTAAATAATTTTGATTATTTACCAAAATTCATACCCAAAATTCCCATGCCCAATGGAAACCAAAACCTGAATTAACTCAAAAAAAAATGAATTTCACTATTTCCATATGCATATTCACAAGCATCCTTGTGAATCCATACCAAAATTAAAAAATATGCAAAGTTTGTCAAGAACATTGCAATTTTGCATAAGTAATTTACATTCCCAATGTAAACCAAAACCCCAATTAACTCATAAAAAACAAACGAACTTCACTATTTGCATATATGTATATTCGCAAGCATCATTGTGAATCCAAACCAAAATTAACAAATATGCAAAGTTTGTCAATTATGTTGCAAGCTTGCATACAACTAAAAAAAACAAGTAGAATTCATATATTCCCCTAAAATACATAAACAAACATAGTAAATCCCTTGCCTCTATCCAAAATATTGAAGTTGGTCTTCCAAGAACATCAATAAACACCTTATAGTTTTGACGAAACTTCCTAATCCAAGTGTTAAAATAAGGTATAGAAGCTTCCCATGCTTTTAACAAATATTTCATCTTGAACGAAGGGTACTTTTTGGTTAAGGTCAAGACAACAAAGTTCAACAATAGACTCTATGAACGTGAAGATACATAGGTAGGATGATGTGTTTGATTAAACATGCCAATCACATACTATCATACATGATATAATCCAGTGGAACCCTTGCAACCATAAAATCCATAAAGATATGCTAAATAGACTTTGAAGTCCAAAAAACATCATGCTACAACAAATAATTACATATCTAACAAAATCATTGCCTATAGTTGTTGCCTCTACCTGCAATCTGGGAGCTGGTCCTACAAAGGAAATAGTCAGCACCTCACAATTTCGACGAAACTTCATAATCTAGCCTTAAAATAAGCTAGAGGAGCTTCGCAACCAACATATGCACTCAAGACACTTTATGTACACATGCATACATAAAAATTGGAATTAATACTTGAATTTAGGACATAAATATGAAATGAAAAAATGTTAAATATTTATTCTTTACTGTAAAATTAAAGATCAATTTTTAAATTTACATGATAGATTTAGTTTATGTTGTTATTTGTCGTACATTAGTTATACAGCTTTCAGTGCTTATAGATGTCATTCTATCATGTGTTTATATTTCTAATGATATTTTATTTGTATTTATGATTGCAGTGGCTACTATGGATAACACTGTGGAGATACTGAGGGTTATTGGCCATTTGAGAGAGATTGGTTCTATTTGGAGGGGTGGAGATGAGCTCCACTGCTCCCTGTCAGATTCTTTGTTGTCTATTGTTGATACAATCGCAAGATCGAATGATGCTTTGTATAGCATCACATCTTACATGGAGAGGAAAAGACAACAATATGCTGATGGGTTGAACTACAACGAGGTTAAAAAGCTCAAAATAACAAAACAACACATCTATTCATTGTTTAGACTACCTGGGACAGATGAAATTTTCGAGATCAACATGCCACATATTTGTATTGAGTGGTGCACCTTTCCACCCATCAAAGACAATTGGATGGATAGGTGGTACATGGTTTTTGACATTCCCCCTCACAACAATAGGGAAGTACCATTGTACTTCCTCCGAAAATTGCATGCAGAGTTTGTGATGGGGAAACATGTTAACTATTTTGACATGTTGGGATTCCAGGGAGTTGGTAGGGGGATGCCCCAACACCGACCCAATTCTAGGCATAGAGATTCCAATCCAGAGATACCTACACACCATGCCCAGCTGCCGAGGGAAGACATCCCTCCTACACATGACATGGTTTCCTAGACACAGGAGCCATTTTTTACTCTAGTTGAGATGGTCTCTCGACACACAACCACTATTGACCAAAGAGCACCCTCTTCCTCTGCTGGTGTACAACCACCAGCTTCTGGTGGTGGAGGGACATCTATTGGTGGGGATAGACTAACATCCCACGTGCCTCAGAGTGAGCCACACATCTGCACATTGTGTGGGGGACCCTGTTATGGTCCTGGAACAAGACATGGTACCACTACGATGACTAGTGGTAAAGTAAGGACATTGTTTTAAAACTTTGTTATTGTTCAATTTTTAATTTTTCCATACTATATGTAACATATTAAAATATTCGTAATATATGCAATATTTACTCTTGTAGGAGATTGATGCCTCTCATGGGGGTGGTACTGCACCCGGTGTGGTTGTACCTAAGGCCCAAACAACCACCATTGAGGTAATATTTAAACATTTGTCATTTTGTTAATGCATGTGTTAGTCTTGATTAATTTATTAAATTGTCTAATATTTACAATTTTTGAAGTTGCAAGAACCCCACTTAGAACGTGATGCTAGAGACATTGATATCAACGACATAGTCCAAGGTGGAATTTATGATTACTTGAATAATGTAAGTACATGGGTTATGACTGAATCTTGTTCGAATTATTTAAATTTCTTACTGTACACTCCTTTATAGATCGCTAATATTTATAAGTTTTAAACTTGTAGATGCTATTAGCATTTGAAGAGGGGCAAGAAATTGATGGAAGCGATCACTCCCACGGGGGAGATATGTCCCAGGAAGGGGTAAGTATATTACAACATGTTAATTTTTTAGTACATATTATTCCATCCATTCAACTCCATGTCTAACTATGGTAACACTTTATGACTGCGGATATCATCGCAGATCCCTACACTGCCTCTTTGGTTTGGATCTCCCTGTAGTCCAAACATAGATAACGGGGTTGTTTACACCAGATGACCCTCTTCCTTGAACAGAGCGGGTGTGCATGAGGATCAACCTACTCATCCCATGGTAATGTACACACTTCCAATGGCAATTGTTGATTAGCTATGAATTCACTTCATAAGTAGTTTTTCTTAATGTTATTTTCGCATGTTTACAGCATCAGGATGTAGAGTCATCCATGCCAGACCTTAGTGGAACTGTTGATGCTGCAGTTAATGTTGGATCTACAATAGGGATAATTCACACTGAGGTACATCTACTTGAATATTTGTAATTGTACATTTCATTTGTATTGTTTATGGAAATACACGATGTCTAACTATTTTATCATTTGGTGAATGTAGACATACCTTGGTCCATTAGTGTACGCAACTGAGGTTGATGTTCAACCTACGAATCCTCTTACTATTGAAGAGTCCCAACGTAATCCCCTACAAATGGTTTTTTTGGTGAGATGTTCATTTTTTACATAATTGATTAGTACTTTCTCATTCATGTACATGTTGATAATTCTTGAGATAATTGACATATTTTTTTTATTCGCAGAGAAGCATTACAGAGAGACTCTCTACAAGGAGGAGGACACTAGAGGAACCTATACTCTCAACACCAGAGGAACCTATACCTTCGACGGATGCAGTGAGTCTTTGTTTTATTTACAATTGAGTCATATTTTAAATTTTCAAAATTTGTTATTGCTGGACAGTACTAGTTCAGTTACCTGATCAAGAAATATTGTCATTGATTTGCAGTCGCTAGAGATGCACAGTGGTCATAGACAGAGGAGAAAAGCATCAGGGTCCAGGAAAAACAAGAGAAAGTTAGATTTTTGATGTGTTAGACCAGGACAAATATGTATTTTTATGTACAATACGGAGTTAGAGTATAGGGGCACGATCCAGGATAGATGTACTTTTGTTTGCACATGTACATCAAATATGTTTTTGATACATGTACATTGACAGGACATAGATGGGCCTTCTATTTTTGTAATATAACTTTCATGATATAAAAAATATTTCATATCAAGGCTCTTGAGATATTCATGGTTTAGTCTTTTAAGTGTGATTATACATGTGTGGCCAAGAATGTTTCTATGTGTAATGTTCCCAATTTTTTATAGATTTTATGATTGCATGGAGCTACCAGTTATAAATTTGAGAACAATGCACAATTAAAATATTACGTAATGACAAAAATGTACATTTTAATTGTTTTTTACCATGATCCAATTGCATATACAATGTTATATTAATAATGTTAAATTGTATTCCCAAAGATGGAACATACCTAATACACATAAGAACCCAGCACATCTAATCAATTGATCCAACTAGATGGAATACAAAAGCACCTTACCCACATAACAACCTAACAAACTTTTAAAGGATGCACGAAGTTGACACACCTAAGTGATGCACCTGTGCGGTCTACATAAATAAAATTAGTGTTTGGCATGATGTCTTTCATCTAACGAATACATGGGATACACATCAAACCTAAAACTGTCTAATTATTATAAGGTTGATTCAAAATAATGGTTATGACTATATCCTGCACATTATGTATGTCTTGCACATTAATTTATCATTTTGTTAATGTACATGGAATTTGATGAATGGCCTCGAGTAACAACTTTGAAAGAGACGAAAGTCATGTGTGATTTTATTGTATTTGAAATTGATTAGAGAAGTACTATTCTGAATCTTGTTTTATAAATTCATGTTTATGGAGTATTATTCAAAGCATTCGTAGCGTGAAGATATATATATTTTGTAATAATGGCGTAATAGGTTGGCCACTTGTTTATAAACATAAGCATGTTCCATTACATGGTTACTGACGTAATGGCATTGTATCCTCTTGCATTTCATCATACAAATGCTCACATCTCTTGGATGACCTAGCTAACTTAATATGGGAAAAAAAATTCTTTCAAGTTTCCAGTCCCATGAATGATATGAGATCCTAAGATCAATTCACCTCCACATAGAGATTGACAGCTCCTTTCACCTTGATTAAAACAAAAACAAAGAATATTTCTTGCTTGAAAATGATGGGAAATAAGTCTTGATCAACACCTCACAACAGGTAACATAATTCTTGACAAATGCACATGGAATAATAGTTTGCAACAAGTACTTTTTCAAGAGGGGAAGATCTACAATCACCTTCAAGCTGACCTCTATGTGCAAAAATTTCACATTCACTTACTGAGCAAAACCCTAGTTTCCAAAATTGACAAAAAAATGATCCTTTTTCCATGGAACCAGAGTAGAGGGTCACTCTAGCACTATCCTGATGTCTTAAATCCAACGGAGCCTACGGTTCGTTGATATGAGAAATGGTCATCAATCTATTGAACGTTGAATCCCACCTCCTACAGGCTTTCAGGGACACCTGTTGAATCCCTAACCGAGGCATAGAATAGAAATTGTGCATCAAAAATGGATTTTGGTGGGTTGTGCAAGTGTGTTTATGTAGGTTCCATGTGGGAATGCTAGCCACATGTTCATGGTCAATAAATTTCCAAAGCTGACCCCTATGTGCAGAAATTGGACATTCACTTATTGAGCAAAACCCTAGTTTCCAAAATTGACCGAAAAAATGATCCCTTGTCCATAGACCTAGATTAGAGGGCCACCCTAGCACTATCCCGATATCCTGAATCCAACAGAGCCGACAGGTTGTCGATCTGAGCAACGGTCATCATTCTATGGCATGTTCAATCCCACCTCCTATAATCTTTCAGGGACACCTGTTGACTCCCTACCCGGGGCATAGAATGGAAACCATGCATCAAAAAGGGCTTCTAGTGAGTTTTGCAAGCGTGTTTAGGCACGTGTTACGTGGGGACGGTAGCCACACCTTCATGGTCGAGCAATATGCAAAGTTGACCCCCATGTGCAAAAATGTCACATTCACTTACTGAGAAAAACCCTAGTTTCCAAAATTGATTGAAAAAATGATCCCTTATCCATGGACCCATATTATAGGGCCACCCTAGAACTATCCCAATGTCTATAATCCAACGAAGCTGATAGTTCATCGATCTGAGCAATGGTCATCATTCTATGGCACATTGAATCCCACCTCCTACAGGCTTTCAGGGACACCTGTTGAATCCCTACCTGGGGCATAGAATGGAAACTATGCATAAAAAGGGATTTCAGTGGGTCGTGCAAGTTTGTTTAGGCATGTGTTATGTGGGAATGATAGCCACACCTTCACAGTCGAGCAATATGTGAATTTGACCCCCATGTGCAAAAATTTCACATTCACTTACTGAGCAAAACCCTAGTTTCCAAAATTGAGTGAAAAATGATCCCTTGTCCATGGACCCAGATTGGTGGGACACCCTAGCACTATCCCAATGTCTTGAATCCAATGGAGCCAACAGTTCGTTGATCCAAGCAACCGTCATCATTCTATGGCACATTGAATCCCACATCCTATAGGCTTTCAGGGACACCTGTTGAATCCCTACTCAGGGCATCGAATGGAAACCGTGCATCAAAAAGGGCTTTCGGTGGGTCGTGCAAGCTTTTTTAGGCATGTGTTGTGTGGGAACTCTAGCCACACCTTCACGGTTGAGCAATATGCAGCAATGGTCTCTTATCCATGTAACTAGATGAGAGGGCCTCACTAGCACTATCCCGATGTCCCTAATCCAACGAATATGATGATTTTTCTATCCAAGAAACATTCATCATTCTATTGCACATTGAATCCAACCTCCTATAGGCTTTCAGGGACACCTGTTGAATCCCTACCCGGGGCATAGAATGGAAACCGTGCATCAAAAAGGGCTTCTAGTGGGTCATGCAAGTTTGTTTTAGCATGTGTTATGTGGGAAATCTAGCCACACCTTCACGGTTGAGCAATATGCGAATTTGACCCCCATGTGCAAAAATTTCACATTCACTTACTGAGAAAAAACCTAGTTTCCAAAATTGACCAAAAAAATGGTAGGCTTATCCATGGAACCAAATTAGAGGGCCTCCCATAGCACTATCTTGATGTCTTGAATTGAATCGAGCCAATGGTTCGTTGATCCGAGCAATGACCATGATTCTATCGTACGTTGAATCCCACCTCCTACAGGCTTTCAGGGACACTTGTTGAATCCCTACCCAGGGCATAGAATGAAAACTGCACATTAAAAAGGGTTTCCAATGGGTCATGCAAGCGTGTTTAGGCATGTGTTAATTGGGAACTCTAGCCACACCTTCATGGTCGAGAAATATGTGAATTTGATCCCCATGTGCAAAAATTTCACATTCACTTACTGAGCAAAACCATAGTTTCCGAAATTGACAAAAAGAATGGTCTCTTATCCATGGAACTAGATTACATGGCCTCACTAGCACTATCTCAATGTCCTGAATCCAACAGAGATGATGATTTTTTGATCTGAGAAACAGTCATCATTATATGGCACGTTGAATACCACCTCCTATAGACTTTTAGGGACACCTGTTGAATCCCTACCCGGGGCATAGAATGGAAATCGTGCATGAAAAAGGGCTTTTGGTGGGTCGTGCAAGAATGTTTAGGCATGTTTTATGTGGGAACTCTAGCCACACCTTCACGGTTGAGAAATATATGAATTTGACCCCCATGTGCAAAAA
This sequence comes from Pseudotsuga menziesii, assembly GCA_001517045.1. NCBI lineage: Eukaryota > Viridiplantae > Streptophyta > Pinopsida > Pinales > Pinaceae > Pseudotsuga > Pseudotsuga menziesii. Next base: position 32,418 of record LPNX010449085.1, on the reverse strand, counting down.
TTTCACATTCACTTACTGAGCAAAACCCTAGTTTCCAAAATTGACCAAAAAATGGTCTCTTATCCATAAAACAAGATTAGAGGGCCTCCCATAGCACTATCCCAATGTCCTCAATCGAACGGAGTTGACGGTTCATTGATCTGAGCAATGACCATCATTCTATCGCACGTTGAATCCCACCTCCTATAGGCTTTCAGGGACACCTGTCGAATCCCTACCCGGGGCATAGAATGGAAACTGTACATAAAAAAGGGCTTCCAGTGGGTCGTGTAACCATTTTTAGGCATGTTTTATGTGGGAATGCTAGCCAGAGATTCACGGTCGAGCAATATACAAATTCAAACCCCATGTGCAAAATTTTCACCTTCACTTATTGAGCAAAATCCTAGTTTCCAAAATTGACAAAAAAAAATGGTCTCTTATGCATGGAACCAGAATAGAGGGCATCCCATAGCACTATCCCGATGTCCTAAATCGAACGGAGCTGATGGTTCCTCGATCCGAGAAATGACCATCATTCTATCTGTATAAATAATAGATCAATGCTATGTGCAATTATGCTAAAAAGAAGCACAGGAAATAAATCTCGCTACTAAGAATTCTCACAAGCATACACAGGAAAAATAGAGAGAAGAAAAGAGACTGAATCGCATGAATGAAGAGATGAATATTGGTGTGTATCCTTCCATTGAATAATTATGAATAACAGTGTACATAAATATTACATCCCTCATAGGAAAATCTAATTGTATGGAAACAACTCATAAATCTCAAAAAGACTGACTTACCAAAATATAGCAAACCCCCATAGGTGGCTAAAGAACTTCCCAAATCTATCAAGGACCTCACAAGTTGGAAAAAGCATGAGTGAGTTGTCAAAGAGATGGAAAAAACATGCTAATCCTAGAAAATGGAGAAAAACTAATGGTGGATGGGTTGGAAACAAAAGCTCCAAGTTTCCTAGTTGACTACCTTTTATCTTATCCATAGAAAAGCAGGAAAAACAAAAAAAGCAGAATAAAGCAGAATCTGCTATAAAGTCCTATATACTAATTCTGGATGGTCAAATGGTGGTCAAGATCAACCCATAATTGGAAATAAATCATTCCTAGAATATAGATTGCATGTATTGACTTTAAGGTGCAAGTGGATGCCAACTAATTAAGCTAGTGGGTGAATAATTAATCAAATAATGATTAATTATTTTATCCTAAGTTGTGAGTTGGTTTAATATATTCCAACACCCCCCTATATGTCTGAATTTATGATGGTATGACAAAAAAATATGGATGCATATGGATGCATATAGGGCCCAGCAACAAGGCTATGGTCACCCTTTAACAATTATTATGTCCAGAAAAGTGAGGAAAGAGGCAAAACCACATGGGGAAAATCCTCCCTCAAGATAAGACAAGGAACAAAATTTGAAATATGTCTTCAACATATCTTCATCTTCACTTTAATGAACTGATTGGACTACTTTTGGATGAAGGAATTTTTGAAGAAATCATGAACTCCATGATCATGCACTAGAGTGTAGAACTTGCAAGAAGGAAGAGGAGAGAATCCTTGTATCTCATCAATTGATGAAGTAGGAGCATTATATGAATGCTTCTTTCTGCTGTCAAACTCTAATTTGCAAACATAATCTGAAATGGAAAAGAGATCTGTGCATGCTCCTTTCCAAAGAGTACAAAAAAATAAGGCAATTTATTTCACACCCAATTCCCTGAATAGCAGCAAAATTGTGATATGAATCACATGTCAATCTTCCAAGCTGATGTAGCACCTTTATAAATCTAATATGAGGCTGATAAAACTATGATATATCAGAAATATTAACATATGGAATAGAAAGGACAAAGTCTTCAATGGCTCCATGAGGATATAGGGCTAGACTAGGAAAATTATGAGCAACTGGGGAAAATTGATACGTGAAAAAATATGAATGATGGATTGGCATAAGATATGAACCATAAGTGTTTAGAACAGATCCAAAAATGTTTAATATCAGTCCATATATGACTAAGATCATGGATAACCAGCCACTGAAAGTTAGGAAAGACTTCAAATCATGTAAGATAAATATCACTGCATAAGAGACCAATGAGGAATCAACTATTGAGCTTGGGAATTGTATTGTCTTTGGATTATTCAGAGGTATGGTAGATGGTATGGATGATGGTATTATATGTGTATCAACCTACAAATATGCTTCTAAATCATAATACAAAGGTTCACATATAAGCATATCAATAGACTCATGGGAATACACTGGTAATGAATCCTCTGTATGAAAGGAGGAAAGAATGAGATGTTCACAATCTTCAAGAAGGCTCCGAGTATTGATGCCAAGAAAAAAGGAGGATATACTGAAGCACATGAGATCAAGTAAGGTAAGTGGTATGACACAAATAAGGCTTGATGTGGCTAAGAAAACATCCTGGAAGTCACTGGGTTGCGCACCATCAATGAGAGAGGTATGCAAGAGGTGTGAAGAATCTGGCACATAGATCTCAGAATCTAAGATAGGAGATTTAGAGAACAATGAATGGGTTATAGGATCATAATCAATATCAATATCAGCATCAGCTCCATATGTTACTTCTTTTTCATCAATAGTATCACAAGAAAAAAAGTCACCTCCAAGAGATAGAAAAAGATGGCTCTTCAATATTTGCTTCTTCATTGAAGGAGGAAGCATTCGAATCAATGAGGTTAGCAGCAACATGAACTGTATGAGAAACCTCTTCATCATGGTCAACTTCATCAGAGAATGTAGAGGCCAAGAAATCTTGAGAGAGAGAACAAGAGGAGATGCTAGGTTCACTCCATGCTTCATCTTCAATTTCCTGCAAACCAAAATCTTTGTACAAAATTTTCCAAAGCTCAAATGGAAATTCAGCATAATATATGAGATGATATATATTTGGAGACATTCCCAAACACATAATTCCATAAGCTCTATCACAATTATTTATCCAATCAATCTTCTCTTCATAAGACTCAAGTTTACTCAATGCACCAATGGAGACATCAAAGAGACATTGCCTCTTTAAGTATGCGCTCATGTTTGGCTTCCAATCAGCATAGTTGAAAGGAGATAGTAGAGGAAAATTTGAATCCATATAGAAGTTTTTGATATGCTCTAGTAGATACTTTCTGCAACCTACAAAACAAACTAGGAGAAAATCTTGTAAGCTAGACAAGCTCTTCTTCAGAGAGGCATAGGAGACTAGATGCACTCCTCAACTCTGTAGAACTTGATCAACCTGTTGCTCTAATACCATGTAGAAATAATAGATAAATTCTATGTGCAATGATGCTAAAAAGAAGCATAGGAAATAGATCTTTCTACTAAGAATTCTCACAAGCATACACAAGAAAAATAGAGAGAAGAAAAGAGACTGAATCGTATGAATGAAGAGACGAATATTGGTGTGTATCCTTCCATTGAATAATTATGAATAATAGTGTACATAAATAGTAAATCCATCATAGGAAAATTGAATTATATGGAAACAACTCATAAAGCTCAAAAAGGCTGACTTACCAAAATATAGCAAACCCCCATAGGTGGCTAAAGCACTTCCCAAATCTATCAAGGACCTCACGAGTTGGAAAAAGCATGAGTGAGTTGCCAAGGAGATGGAAAAAACATGCTAATACTAGAAAAATGGAGAAAAACTAATGGTGGATGGGTTGGAAACAAAAGCTCCCAGTTTCTTAGTTGACTAGCTTTTATCTTATCCATAGAAAAGCAGGAAAAGAAGAAAAAGCAGAATAAAGCAGAATCTGCTGTAAAGTCCTGTATACTAATTCTGGATGGTCAAAAGGTGGTCAAGATCAACCTATAATTGGAAATAAATCATTCCTAGGATATAGATGGCATGTATTGACTTTAAGGTGCAAGTGGGTGCCAACTAATTGATCTAGTGGGTGAATAATTAATCAAATAATGATTAATTATTTTATCCTAAGTTGTGAGTGGGTTTAATATATTCCAACACTATCGCACATTGAATCCCACCTCTTACAGGATTTCAGGGACACTTGTTGAATCCCTACCCGGGGCATAGAATGGAAACCATGCATCAAAAAGGGCTTCCGGTGGGTCATGAAAGTGTGTTTATGGATTCCCATGGAGAAACAAATTATCGCAGTGAAGGAGATAATTATCGAATTCAAGAAGATGTCCTTATAGGATCAAATTTGAGATTCAAAGAAAATGCAATAGACCTATCCCATATAGAGTGGTAGATGGTCTTGGGATATAAGGCATGAGTCATGTAAGTATCAATATAATACAACAAATCCATTATAGAAGTTTATTGAATTTATCAATATATCAAGCACTCAATGGTTCAAACTGTAAATAATCAATGAGACCATGAAACCAAAATATTTGACTACCACATACCTGACTACCTACCTGTGGTCATTCGACTAGATCATTGGGATCACCTCTAACAACAATAGTATCCTTTAGCCTCTTGTGCTCGGAGTAAGAAAAAAAGTATCGTGACTTTGATGAGTTCTTGTTTCTAATTGTTTGCAGCTGGAGGTTTGTGCCAATAACTAAGTTTGTATAATGGTATACAATTTGACCTGGTCTATAATCTTCAAATACATAACCTTTTTTCTTTCGTGCGTGGGAAACCTGTGTCAAATATGCTCCTTTGATAACCATCAACCCAATTAGAAAATCATTGCCCTTGGAGTCATTTAATGAGACAATGAGGGTCTGCTTCCCATCCAAGCAACGTGCCAGCCAGTAGTCAATGTACCATTCATTGTATCTCAGGGAAACCACTGCATATATGTGCCCTGCATAAAATAAAGTGCAGATCTACGAGTCAGCTAACTAAACACAACTAGTCATCAAACATTTCAAAGTGATGAACATAATAGTCAAACCTGGTTGTATGAGATCTGAAATGTGGTCATAGTCATGTGCAATACTCGATTGGCCCTCCTCCAACTGGGATAATTCTGAAGTTATTTGTCGACCAATGGGGAGTGATACACGATCCTAGCTGTCAACCCAATATGTGGATTCATAGTTGTCCCATTCACCATTGCTACATGGATAACAAAAAGAAGAGAGTTTTCTTATCCACATTTCAACTATAGCATTGTCTAACATCCTAACTGAATGGAATGCACGAGTTCCTTGGATGATATTGCACTCATATAGGTGTGATCTATCTACATCTACCACCTCCCAAAAATATCTATGTACATGTGCTTTTTGAGATGATTGGTCTTCTTTCCTTCTAGATCCCTGCCCCATCACTAAAGAACACCATGCAACAATGGTCTTTGCATCTCAGATGAGTGAAATAGTTGTGAATTTCATCTCTTGCCTATGTAATGCAGTCTTGATGCATGCACTTTCTCCATCATGTTCCCCTTTTCCGTGTCTAGTCTCAAAATAGTTCCAAATATGTGGCACCTTGTGCCTCTTGTGGAGAATACACAAGCATTGGAAGACATGAAAATTTTTGAATTGCCCCACACAACCATCAGACCAAATCCAATGTTGTTCCATCTGTATATTGTTATCCTCCAAGTGTTTGTAGACCAATTGAAAGTTTTGTTGTACAAAAGCCAAGTCATGACACCTGTCATCACTTATGTAAAAGTGATACTCTTGCAATAAAACCCTGTTCTCTTCAATACTATCTGCCCCATGTCTATAGGTGATGTGGACCATTATGCTGACCTAATATGAGTGACAATATTGACTCTGAATCTCATTTTGTGGTTCAAAAGTGTAGTCTTCTGCAAAATCGACCACTGATAATATAGTTCCAATAGGAAATGTATTCTTGTGCGCTCTAAAGTGCTCATCTTGCCAACGAGCCACATGTACATGCTTTACATACTTTTGTGTCTTTTGAAAGAATTCCTCCATGAAGTTGCATACCATTGCCTAGTAGATCAACAATAAAGATGCACAGATCAATAGGTTGTGACATATATGAAGTAGCAATATATATCAATAGGAAAAAATACTATTCATGAACTCGTTGCTAACCTGAGAGGTGACCAATTGTTATTTTTTCCTTTCACTCCCTCCATCGATATCATACATGACATATTTGAATGACTGCAAGTTCACTTCATGTCTCCCAAGTTCATGCTCATTGGTGACATTTATGCATTTGTCCAAAAATGCCATTCCACCACACCTTGGGCATGTCCTATTTAAGCAAGGACTTTGATAAAATGTACAACCTTCTGTCCCTCTACACAAGTTGCTATGGATAAACTCTCTAGATGATGTCGGTGGCAATGTAGTTGAGCATTCCTGCACAAGAGTGTTATGCAAAATAAGAAATATATGTATATATGTGTCATAATAATAAGCGTACTCAATGTGATATCGAAAACAACATGTGTTACGAGTTGTGTTTATTTTAACATACCATGGCTTGCATTTCTCCAAGGATCTTTGTCACAAGTTAAGTTCGTTATGTTCATGCCTAAATCTCTCATATAATTTTGTTTGTGTCATGTCAAGAAAATGTTTAATGTGGGGCTCACGATCTCTTGAACCCATTCTCAATTTTAGTACATCTTTTTGGTTGGATGAAGGTCTACTATTGTCACGCCAAAACTCTTGCACTAGTCCCTTTACCGCATCAATGAGATTCATATCGGAGCGTGGCAACCTACCAATGAAAGACCAGACATCTGTTTCACCAGAGTCAAGTTTTTCTCTTCTAGAACAATACCTACAAAGTGCTTTGATATCCAATCCTACAAGTTTGGATGTAGGCTTAAGAAGGGGATGGGCCCTGGTGCTTTTGTTGACGATTGATTGTGAAAACAAACGGCGAGTTGCATTGCGATCCTTTGAATGCAATTTCTTTCCAATATTACTAAATGCATCTACCAAATTTTGACAACATAAGAACTTGGTTCAGAACTGTTTATCATCTTTAACCTTAAGTTTTTCCTAACAACAGTCATAGACCTAGATTTTAACAACGATATAAATAATCTACATTTATCTCCATCGCATTTAGAATCAAAATAGTTGACAAGTATCTATTGAGCTTGATATGCAATACTGCATTTAGACAACGTACCTTCAAGCGAACCAATGATATTTTCATTGATTTGTATACGTTTTGGAGTTCTTCGGTGTGAAGTTGCTAATGGAGGTAGGGATATTGGAATTGCACCCTGTACTATATCACCCGGTCAGTCTGGTGTTTGAACATGAGCTTCATGTCCTTCCATGTCTTCCTAACGGTCAGACGGTGGCAATTGGAAATCCTCTTGAGTGGTTTGAACAACATTGTCTTCTTCGAGCATACATTCGGCATTAAATGTCTCTCTAACTTCGTCACTTGTATACCCAAATTTAATTATATCTGCAAAGTTTTTAGGTGGTCTTGATGTGCACCTACATTTTACTCCTTGATCAGTGCCCTGCAGTTCTTGTTCTTCTACTGATATGGTGACCGAAGGCCCCTCGAGCGAATGATTTTGTCTTTCTTGATGTGGATTGGTAGGAATAACTATGGCATCCTCAACAACTGGAATAGGTTGAGTGTCCATAGAGTGTCTTCGATTGGTCATGTCATTTATTTTCTTCTCTCTAATTTCTTTAAGGCTTTCATTAGGTATCCGCTTCCTTGCTGATTTTCTTGCTCGATTGCGTGAGTTTCCCATGACCACAATGATCAATGATATATATGGTTTCCTTTTCTAGCTCCTCAATGGGAAACTAGCCAAGCTTGGTTTCTTTCTTGCTCAATTGTGTCTAGATACTCAATATAGGGGGAAGATTGGGAAGAATGTTGCCTTTGCTAATTCCTCAATTCCAAGAAAAACAATGGTAGAGATGCTCTATGGTGCTCCTCAATGGGAAATTCCCCAAGATTGGTAACTATCTTGAGCAATTGTGTCTACATACTCTTGAGCTAGGGGGAAGATTGGGAAGAATACATTGCCTTTCCTAGCTCCTCAATTGCAAGAAAAACAATGGTAGAAATGTTGTATGGTGCTCCTCAATGGGAAATTCTCCAAACTTGGTTTCTTTCTTGCTCAATTTTGTCTACATACTCCACCACAGTGACCAAGTTAATGTTGCCTTTACTAGCTCCTCAATTGCAAGAAAAACAATGGTGGAGATGCTCTATGTGGATCCTTGCTCAATTAATGGATTCTTTCTTTCTCAATTCATTCTTTATTTCTTGCTCCTCAATGTATACCATGCTCCAAGCAATACTTAGAAACTTGTGGTGGAGATGCTTGATTCACAAAACAAGATTGTGTGAAAATATGATGAAGAAGATAATGTTCACGCACTGTCTATAACCTGAATTTGTGCGCGGACTGTTAAACCTATGAAAATGTGTTTAGAGTGTTTCTCGGACAACGACTGCTACTGTTTATACCGAGGATAAACTCGCACACGTTATTGTTAAATGAAACAAGGGCACGTTTTGGATACATAAAATGCGTGTGCGTTTTACTCTAATAGAATTTTGGAGCATTTAAGAAGGTAGTTGCACGGCTAAGGGATCATTCAAGGTTTAGGAGGAATTAACAAGCACTCCCTTAGTATTTGCGCCTTAACATCCCCCCTTTCTTCAACCTAACTATATTGTTTTACAACTCTAGGGATGTGTAATAAGGGGATACATGGGGATATGTGTGTGTGTGTGTGTGTGTGTATGTGAGAGATAGATTAGGGGGTGTTAGTGGTAATGGGAGACATATGAATGTGTGTGTGTGTGTGTGTGTCAAAGAGATAAGTTAAGGGGTGCTAGTGGTAAGGTCTGAAACAGGGATTTGTGTGTGTGTGCCAGAGAGATAGGGTAGGGGGTGCTAGTAGTAAGGTCTGACATAGGGATTTGTGTGTGTGTACGATGATGATGATGATGATGACAATGGTGATGATGATATTGATGTTGATGATGATGATGATGATGAAGATGATGATGATGATGATGAAGATGATCATGGTGATCATCGCGATGTTGATGATGATGATCCATGATCAATGATCATGGTGATGATGATGATGATGATGATGATGAAGATGTTTATGATGATGATGATGATGAGGATGAGGATGGCGACAATGGTGGTGATGATGATGATGATGATGATGATGATGAAGATGAAGATGAAGATGTTTATGATGATGATGAGGAGGAGGATGAGGATGGTGACAATGGTTATGGTGATGGTGATGATGATGGCGATGATGTTGATGATGTTGATGATGACAATGGTGATGACGATGTTGATGATGTTGATGTTGATGATGATGATCATGTTGATGATGATGATGATGATGATGATGATGATGAAGATGATGATGATGATCAAGATGAAGATGATGAAGATGATCGTGATGATCATGGCGATGTTGATGATGATGATCGATGATCAATGATCATGGTGATGATCATGGTGGTGATGATGATGATGAAGTCGGGGATGATGAAGATGCTTATGATGATGATGATGATGATGATGATGATGATGAAGATGATGATGATGATGATGATGAAGATGAAGATGAAGATGAAGATGGAGATGTTTATGATGATGATGATGATGAGGATGAGGATGATGGCGATGGTGATGATGATGGAGATGATGATGATGATGATGACGACGACGATGAAGATTATGATTATGAATATGGCGATGAGGATGATGTCTAAGATGATGAAGATGATGTTGAGGATGAAGATGATGAAGATGATGATGACCATGATGACAATGATGATCGATGATGATGATGGTGATGATGATGATGATGATGATGATGATGAATGATGATGATGACGATGGTGATGATGATGGTGATGATGATGACGATGATGATGACGACGATGATGTTGATGATGATGATGATGATGATTATGATGATTCCTATGATGTTGATGATGTTGATGTAGGGGGGAGAGAGGTAGGAGGAGGAGGGGAGTTAGAGATAGGGAGAGGAGGATGGGGGATTAGTAAGAATTGGGGGGAAGAGGGTGAATGTTAATCGTAGGGGGTGACCTGTGTATGTGTGATGTGGGTGTCTGTGTGTGTGAGAGATAGAGGGTTGGGGAATAGAAAGGGGGATGGGGGATAAATGTAGTTGGATGAGTTAGGGAGCAAGAAAGAGTGGATAGAGAGGTTTTAGGTGTTAGGAGTGAGAGAGAGGTGCTAGAGGGATGTGTGTCTATGAGAGAGGAAGAGAGAGAGAGAGGGGCGGGGAGGGAGGTTTTGGGGGGTGGGGTGTTAGGAAGAGAGAGGAGGGGGGGTTAGTATGAGTTACGGTGAAGAGGGGAGTCAGGGGGGGCATAAAATAATAAAATTATTGGTATAATTAACAAAACAAGCACTCATTTTAGTATTTAAAAATGTGCTTCCATTTTTCTTAACTAAAATGCGCTCCTATTTTGATTAGCTAAAACACGCTCCTGTTTTGCTTAGCTAAACCGCGCTTTCATTTTGCTTCACTAAAACACGCTCCTATTTTATTTAAATTCACAAATCTATTCCCTCCAAATGACAAGGCTGAGCCTCCACCCATGCTTTCATCGAATTCTTATGCCTATGTGACTGCTTTTTACTTTGTTTCGGATTCAACATGCCTTTGCCTTGGAGTATGATAAACCATGGCTAATTCAACATTATATCCAAATTTTCAATATGATCGTGTTTAGCAGTTCGTCTGATTATGCTGCACACCTCCATTTTTTATGAGATTTTAGAAACATATATGGTTTTTTTTGCAGATTCTGAATATGTAAATTTTAACAAGAATACATAATTTTTTCTATTTTTTTCTTATTTATCTTCTGTCATCACTCCTCAACTCAAAAAAAACACTGTTAGTGTTTCGTCCATATCTCTTTCATTTCTCAACCATTTAAAAAAAAATTGTATGGTGCACTAAATAACACCAACCTCTACATGCTATAAAATACCCATTTCCAAATAATTGCATTAAGACTTTCAAACACTGCACCCACAATTGACGTACCATTTTCGAGGTTTGATCTCATAGATAATTAAAAATAAATAAAAATATTATTTTTATTATTGGAAAAATAGTCTTGCACTAGTACTATATGTTCTCTATATGTAGACCGGTTTTCGTAAGTTTATTCCATCATTTAGATACTCAGACGTTGCACCCACAAAAACATACACCTTATAATTTGTCCCAAAAATAAAAAGTGCCTGTTGAAAAATGTCCAACTTTAGATAGTTAACAACATTTTCAATAGAAAAAAAATTATATATTTGGAATGGTAATTCAATTTCCTACATTTCTTTATTTTTACTCATCGCAAGATTCATTGTGTAAGTGTCTCAAAATATCCATGCAAGTTGATGGATGTCTGTTTTTTCAGTTTTGTATTGCATCTAACGCACCAAAAGAGACCCTCAACTTTGTGCGCTCAACCAAAATGAACTAATATTTATAAGAAAATTGGGAATAACTACCGAGGATACCAAGGGAATATATAGAAAAAATTTAAACATCAGAATGCTATAGCAACAAACGAAAGGGAAACACCCATTGCCTTTAATAAAAATACTGCACAAAGGGAACCATTAAAATGCTGGGAATGTGGTGAACGATATTAATTTAAGGATTTCCCCATAAGAAAGAAATTTTTTAATAATCTCCATTCAATCCAAGAAGCTACTACATTGGTTGATACAACAAAAAGCATGCCTAGAATCAATGCAACATTAGAGAATCGACATGTAGATCATCAAACATCTATGGTCGGAATCAAACGTATGATAAAAGACAAACCCATTTCTATAATTATTAATCGAGGTGCAAGTATAAATTATGTATCACCTAGAATTGCAGAACTATATAAGTTACAACAAGATAAGTTTAATAAATGTTGGTTAGTAGAACTTGCTACAGGAACAAAACAAAAGGTGACTAGTTTCATGAAAAACTGTGAATTTATTATGAATGACTTAAAAACACATGTTGATTTAAATATTTTACCTTTAGGATCTTATGATTTTCTGATAGGAATGGACTGGTAAGAGAAACATAGAGTCATTTTTAACTTCTATGATAAACCATTCTCATATGTGGATGATAAATGTAATATGCTTTTGGTAAGAGGAATTCACAAGAAGGTTACCATAAGGGAAATATTTGCTTTACAAAAGAAAATATTTGTATGTAAGGGATGAAAAGTTTTTGTAGTTTACGTAATGGATGACAAAGACAAAGATAATAAACTTAAAATAGAATATATTACCAATATTAAAATATTGGTAATATTAAAATAGAGTATGCATTTAAGTCTGTCACATGGGCTATGTGAGGACAGGTGGGTGCCGACAACCATGCTGTCTGTCAGCTAGTAGATCGCCAGAAAGAGGAGGAGACTCTCCATTCTCGAATATTCTCTTCCCCCATACTTGGCACATAACACATGGGGGGTGGGGTTCTAGCACTAGGATTTAACCACCATTGGAACCAATTAATAAAACAAAAATTCTTAGGGGACATAAAAAAAATTGTTTAAGTTGCCCTTCACCTTGGTTGATCCAATTTTTAACTTGGCGCTTTGGTTTTCCAGCTTATTAGCCTCTGAATTGTTACCTTGGAGGATGTGGATAAATGATACTTCAGCTTTTGCAGTGACTTGTTGAATGCACTTGTATATATATTTTTTTTTACCACTCCTTTGTTGTAGCCATTATTCATTTTGTAGATTACTTGCTTAGAGTCTCTTAGAACAATGATTTTGGAGATATTGAGTTGTCTTACTAGATTCATTCGAAGAAGAGCGCAAGCCATTCAACTTCATTGTTAGTTTTTCGACCAAGTCCCGAAACATACGATGACAATTTTTCCTTCACGATAAAAATATTACTATTATACTTTTTCCATTTATCATTATTACTTAAAGTATATAATATTTCAGAAAAAATAAAAATTGTAAATTTTAACATATTTGGTCAACTACAATTATTAAATCTCTTTGTTAAATTTCTAATAAAAATTTGATAAATACCATATTCAAATTTTCTTACACATATTTTACGAAATTTATCTACTACATGAGTAGTCAATATTTGTTTTTCTTAATGACTTCATTTGGATATCAATTGTGATGAACTTTTGTTTAAAGCTAATTTATTTGTACATAATACTAATTATCATAGATATTTTTAAACCTAAATCTATCAAAACCTCAAAGAGATTAAATTGTTTGAGATGTTTGATACTTGATCATCCTTCAAAAATAATGTATATTAAATTTAAATTTTTTATTTAATCTTCTAAATCTTAAATTAAAAAAAAAATATGGCTAACTTTAGAGAATTAAATTCTTTAGAGCAACATGCAACTCATTTATCAGAAAAATTGCTTTTATTTTTTAATATTAGAATTTATATCATATAAAAATAATATTGCTTTTATATATGATGATGATTGTTCTAAAATTGTATTTCTATACTCAAAAGACTTGGAGAAAAGCGTCCCGAGCTCACTATAATTTTGACAAGTAAAAGGCTAGGGAGGTTGGGATTGCAACAAAGATTATGAAACTGAGATCTAATGTGGGTGTACACGGGGCATTCTAAGAGGAAGTGATTTTCATCCTCAATGTTTTTATTCTCACAGAGATGACAGATCCTTTCCACCCATGCTATTTTAGGGACTGCCCAACAACCTGTTTCACTATGTAGCTCATGAGAGTTCGTTCTTATCTTGGCTATATAAATTTTTTTCTTTGAACTTGTTCAAACATAGAGATACTTTTGATGTTTTAGAGTAGGGTTGATTACCTCCTTATAATATCTTAATTTTTTTTTAGCCTTTAAATCTTTCTTATACCACATTTTCTCCTTAAATTTAGAAGTAACAATATTTTCAATGTTACTAATATTTTGCAATACAACATTTTAGTTGATATTTAGTATATATTTCTAGTTGAATTGTAATTATCGACTATTTATTGTTATACAAGGTTACATTTTTATTAGCCTTTGGTATGCTTATGATTGGAGTTATTGCGAATGGTGATCATAAAACATCAAATGACCTCAATGGCTATGTTACTTGTATCTATGTAAAACCAGGATATTTGTGTAGGAGGAGCGGTGTTGGGTTTAATATCCGTCTCTCTCGGGGGGTCAACTCACGATAACAGTATTGCCATGGCACAACCATCTCGGCAACCATAGTACCTCTATGTTTTGTTTTCTTCTTTGTGGCAATTATATTCTATTATGGTTGATAAGCACTGGTGTTTCTGTTTTTATTGATTTCTTTGAGTTCAATGTTATTTTATTAGAAAAAAATTGGAAATTAATAAGTCATTTGGGCTTATTAATAAAGTAATATAGATTTTGGTATTCTAGTAGATGGTGTTTTTATTGATTTTTTTGTTTCAATGTTATTTTATTAGAAAAAAATTGGAGATTAATAAGTCATTTGGGCTTATTAATAAAGTGATATAGATTTTTGTATTCTAGTAGATGGTAGGTTGATGAATAAAGTTGATTTGTGGAATTTTTTTTATAAATGTAAATAAATAAAGTTATATTTATACAAGTAAATGGTAATGTTAATGAATAAAGTTGTATATATGTGAAAAAAATGTTTGATCCACATGTGAAAACATGTGAAAATGGTTTCATAAATAGTTAGTATGTCATTGAGAGATTGAATAAATGTAACTGCTAATTTTTAATTTTTAATTATTTTTAATTATAAAAAAAAATCTTATAATATAAATATTTATCTAATTTTTAATTATATTTTATTATTAATATTAAAACAATATGTCTACAAGACCAAATTCTATATTATATTAAAAATTCTAATTTATTAATAAGATGATTGTTATAATAATGTAATAATAAAAAATAATTTAATAATAAATTAATTGAAATGTAAGAATTTGTGATAAAAAATCATAACTTATCATTCAAATAAATTGAAATTTTCATATATTATGAAATAAACCATAAAAAAGTGGATATTTATAATTTAGTAATAAAAATTAAACAAAATCTAAGTATATTAGATTTTTAAAAAATATAATAAAATAATTTTAATTAAAATATTTTATATATTTACACTACTCAATATTAATATTAATAAACTAATTACTAATAAACTAAGTACTATAATGTCAAAACATGTTGTATTGATGAAATGTTTATTATTATCATATCGTAATATAGAAAAATTAATTAACAAAATATTATTAAGTAAGAATTTATAATTTAAAATGAAGATTCCAATTTTGAATATATTTATACTACTACATTTGTTGATGATGATGATGATTAACGTCCACTCAAAACAACTTTGGTCTATGTGAGACCTTAAGAAGGATAATACTTGGTTTACTTTAAAATCTTATTCATGTGCTCAAAGATCTTACCAAGAAGCTTTCCAAGATCACTATAGTTTTGCAAGTTAGGAGGTTATAAAGGTTTATATTGTAGAAAATACTATGAAACTAGGATCTAATGTGGGTGTACGCAAGACACTCCAAGAGAAAGTGATTTTCATCCTCAACGCTCATAAACTCACACAAATGGCAAACCCTTTCTACCCATGGAGTTTTAGGAATAGACCAACGCTCTATTTCAATATGGAGTTCATGAGAGTTCTTTCTAATCTTGGTTATATTAATTCTCTTCTGTGATCTAGTTATTATTGAGAGATACTTCTGATCTTCTAAGTTAGTTACTAGTTACAACCCTTACCTTGCCAACATCTAGAGAGAACTATGAAATCGTAAGGTTTTAATTTATAATGAAACTTGATTCCATCCCTACATTTGGATATCGAAATTAGGTTGACTTCCAAAATATCATATCAAATCAAACCTGTATCGATAACATGGTTGCAACTTTGGATAATAGTGCAGTTTGTATAGTTTACATTCTTTTAATTGTTTTGCTTGAATTATACCTGCAACATTAAAGATTTCACCCTTTAGCATACCTAAGGTAAACTTTAGCTTGATAAAAATAAATATCTTATAGTATGGTTTTTGAAGAAGAGAATTAGAATGTGGACAAAACCTTAGGTTCGTTTTTGCTCAAGATAAAATCTTAGCTTTGAGTTTGTTGTTTAAAGGGTATTGTCGAGATAGCCCGATTCCTATACATCATAGATGAGAAGATTCATGCATTAGTCAGTTTGACTAAGTAATACCATGATCCTTCCTTGCGCAGCTCCAGTTTTGAGTCAAACAAACAAAATTGACTAACTATCTTACGGCAACAAGGTAGATATAGATAGTTTTCATTTGTCACAAATTAATGTTATGAGGACATAGCTCCACTTAAGTAGGCTAATGATAACTTAAATGCATGATAAAGAGAAGTTTGAGTAATAGCATCGCTCTAAGTACTATCTAGTAATCTCTAGTATTACATGCAGTAAAGAAATTTTCTTTTATTTACAAATTTAGGGGATGTTACATGTGGTATCAGAGCGAGATTCCGACACTAGGCCTGATTGGCTCACTCACTTATAAAGAAAAAAAATGTACTAATTTTATTTTTTTAAATTTATTTTATCCAGAAATATAAAACTTGTTTTGCAGGAAAATGGAGAATGCTGAAGCATCTACTTAGAATGGTTCTCAACACGTTAATCTTGACAACTCTTATGTAGATTTGAACAATCGAGAGATGAATGAATATCTATTGGACAAAATAAATAACCAGGAAAAAGATAAAGGAAGTGCTATCGAAACTGATTCTGAAACAATTTCCTATAAACATAAAGGAAAGAAAAAAAAGTATCCTGATAGTGAATCTTCCTTAGAGGTTAAACCAATGTCACAGAGGGAAAGACAAAGATACATAAGTGATTTTAAATTATTTTTAGTAAAATTTTATTTGTCTGAATAATGAAGGAAAAAGAATTACTGTCACACGAATATCTAAGAAGATATTTGTTAGACAGATCTTAGCCTTACAGATGAAAAGGCTGTAAGGAAGGGATGTAAACTATATGCTGTGCACATTATAAATAATGAAAAATAAATAAAAATGATAAACTAGGATATGAGGATATCCCAATCCTGCAGGATTTCACAGATGTATTCCTGAAAGAAATTCTAGGATTACCTCCTAAATGAGATCTGTACTTTGTAATCGAATTAGTACCCAAAGCAATACCTAATTCGAAAACTCCCTATCGAATGAATATCTTGGAGTTGAATGAATTAAAATTACGATTACAAGAGTTAATATACAAACATTATGTAAGACCAAGTGTATCCCCTTGGGGATCATTGGTCCTTTTTGTTAAAAAGAAAGACGATACTCTGCATCTCTTCATATACTACCTTCAATTTAATAAAATGAAGCTTAATAATAGATATCCTCTACCCCAAATTAACGATCCATTCAATCAGATACATGGAGTGATGATATTCTCAAAGATTGAATTAAGGTCTGGGAATCACCAAGTTAGAATTAAAGATGAAGACATATTTAAAATTTCTTTCCGGAAAAGATACACGCATTATAAATTCGTGGTTATGCCCTTCGGGTTAACCAATGCACCGACAACTTTTATGTGTTTAATGAACAGTGTCCTAAGTAAGTACTTGGAGAAATTTGTAGTCGTATTTATAGACGACATATTAATTTATTCTAAGACAAAATAAGAACATGATGAACACCTGAAAATAATTCTACAAGTGTTAAGAGAACATCAACTATATGCTAAGTTCAGCAAATGTGATTTCTATAAAGATAAAATACAATATTTAGGGCGTGTCATATTCGTAGAAGTGACATCGGTAGAATCGGATAAAATAAAAGCTACAATTGACTTCCCTGTTCCTAAAGACATTACTGATGTACTATCCTTTATGAGAATAACAGGTTATTACAAAAAATTTATTGAAGGATTTTCAGGGATTGCAAATCCTATAACTTCATTACAAAAAATGAGTAAGAAATTTGTTTGGCAATAGAAACACGAAGAAAGATTTAATAAACTAAAAGAATTATTAACTACTGGACCCATCCTAAAAATAGCAGACCCAAAAAAAGGCTTCATCATATGCATTGATGCATGCAACGAAGGCTTGGCAGGGTGTTGATCTCACAAAGGTCATGCAATTGCAAACGAATCAAGAAAATTAAAGACTCATGAAAAGAATTATGCAACTTGTGATTTAGAATTGGCTTCCATAATCCATGCCTTAAAAATTTGGCGTCATCATAACATAAGCCTAAAATACCCGTTTGATCAACAAAATCTAAACGCAAGGCAAGCTGGATGGCTAGATTTCCTTAGAGAATATGATTTCTAAATCAAACATATAAAAGGGAAAGAAAATAAAGTGGTTGATGCCTTAAGAAGGAATGTAGTAATGAGTTTTGTAACTTCCATTAGCAGTTACACAACTGATTTGGAAGATAAAATGGAAGAAGGGATAAGGCGAGATACAGAATAACATAATTTAAGCAAAACGATAACTCATAATACATTTAAAAATATAATGACAGATTACAGTTTTAGTGAAAAAGGTTTAATACCATTTAAAAACAGATTTTATGTACCAAATATACTAGAAGTTAATCTGCTAATTTTGAATATACTTCACAAAAGTCCTTACTCTGGACATTTAGGGTATCAGAAAATGATAACTATATTAAGAAAATAGTACTTTTGGCCTAACATGAAAAGTGAGGTTGCTGAATTTTTAGCTAGGTGTATCGAATGTCAGCAAGTGAAAGCTGAACATTAACACCCAGTAGGCCTTTTACAGCCATTACCAATTCCAAATTGGAAATGAGAATTCATCAGTCTTGACTTTATCAATGGTTTATCTAGAAACCAGAAACATAATGATTCTATAATGGTTGTTGTAGATAAGTTAAGTAAAGAAGCACACTTTATTCCTATTAAAACAACTCATACAACTTCTAACATTGCAAACATCTTCATGAAAGAAATATTCTACTTGCATGGAATCCCAAAGGTAATTATTTCTGACCAATATCCTAAATTTACTGGTAATTTTTGGAAAAATTTATTTAAAGGATTAGACACTAAACTAAATTTCAGTATTCCTTATCATCCGAAAACAGATGGATAAACAGAAAGAGTTAATCAGGTACTAGAAGATACGTTGTGAATGTAGGTTAGTGATTATCCCAATAAGTGGGAAGACTATTTGCACTTAGTTGAATTTGCTTACAATAACCATTATTAGGCGTCAACAAAGCTTAGTCCTTTTAAAATATTATATGGTAGAAAGTGTAACACTCCTATTACAGGGAGTAATCTAGTAGATCGATTGATGTTAAGACCTGACATGTTAAAATCATTGGAACTAATATTGAAACATGTACAAGGAAACTTGAAAACTGCTAACGATAGGAAAAAGAGTCATGTAGATCTTAAAATAACTTCGAAGGAATTCCAAGTCGATGAGCATGTGCTTGTTAAGGAGAACCCAAGAAAGAGGTCATTTAAATTAGGGAGTTGTGATAAATTAGCACCTAGGTATTGCGGACCATTCGAGATATTGGAAAGAGTGGGTCAAGTGGCTTATCAACTAGCTTTGCCACCCAACTTTAGGATACATAATATTTTTCACATTTTTATTTTGAAAAAGTAAATACATGATGCTACTCATGTGATTGACTGGAATTTTGTTCAAGTAGAACCAGAAGGAGATTTTCCGGTGGAACCGAATGTTTTTCTCGACAGGAGCGAAATTTCTCTCCAGAATCACACCATTGGATAGGTAAACGGACCGTGGAAACACCTTAGTCCAGATGAAGTGACTTGGGAACTGGAGAGCGATATGCGGGTGGAATATCAAGATATGTTCAAAGAATACTCATAATAACTTAAGCAACATCGAGGACGATGTTGAGCTTAAGGGGGGGTGTTTGTAACATACCCAAAACTGAAAAATAAATATTTATTATTTATTTCAGAAAAAAACATTATGTTAATTTTTATTGTAAAGTTTATGACCAAGTGGGTCAAGGATGACCTTAATTGAAGAATTATTTATTTTCATAATTAATAAAATGAGACACATGTTCGGGGAAGACTGTTAAATGAGTGTTCACTACCCACTAGGAGGAATGAACAGCTATATAAAGTTGGCTGATAAGTGGCAGCACTAGCATTCACTTTCTAGATATTGTAGGAGAATAATCCCTAAAAGAGTGGTCATGTTCACTGAGAGGGGGAACTGAGCTGGTGGCTCATTAAATTCCAAAACTGACCCAAATACCTATGCAATCTTATATAAACCATCCAATTGAGCAAGAGGCTCACCACTCATTCATATTGTTGAGAGAATGGACTTTGTGATTGCTACAAACTGAAAAGTCAGGCACACAAAGAATTTGATGAGGGAATAACTAAAGTGAATTGCTGAGTTAAGTCTGTTGTTGAGTGCTAAGTTGCAAAATTCTGTTGTGTGGCAGAGATATGCATTCTAGTGGTGTAGTGAGCAAGCTCGGGGGTCCTAAGCAAACTTGATTTGGTTGTTTCAGGAAAGGTTGGGTGGAATAGTCTCCCTTGGGTGTTAGTTCCTTTCTACAACACATTTAGGTTCCATCTCTAAATATGTAATATGATAGTTATTTTTGTTTAAGTAAGTTGTAATCATTTCCAAATGTATTATAGTTAAATGATATTTATTTCAATGCTTATTGATGAAGTATTGGCATAGAAATTGATTGTCAGAGAAATTAATTTTCAATTTATCTCCTGTATTCTTCCTCTCACCGAAATGGCGTACTCTATTACAGGAAGATATGATATAATGTTGAATAATAGTAATAGAATGAATGAATAATGTGTATTTTCATTATTACAGAGTATAGAAATGTTATATATGCATTCTGCTAGATGCAAGTTCTAGTAATTAATTGAATACAAACTAAATATGTTATTCTGAAGGATAAACATTTAGATTAAACACCAAGTCAAGATTATTGATGAATCTTAGCACCAAGAAAGCTAATGATAACTTAAATGCATGATAAAGAGAAGTTTGAGTAATAGCATCGCTCTAAGTACTATCTATTAAATTCTAGTATTACATGCAGTAAAGAAATTTTCTTTTATTTATGAATTTAGGGGATGTTACATGTGGTATCAGAGTGAGATTCCAATGCTAGGCCTGATTGGATCACTCACTTATAAAGAAAAAAACATAAGAATTTTATTTTTTTAAATTTATTTTATCCAGAAATATAAAACTTGTTTTGCAGGAAAATGGAGAATGCTGAAGCATCTGCTTAGAATGGTTCTCAACACGTTAATATTGACAACTCTTATGTAGATTTGAACAATCTAGAGATGAATGAATATCTATTGGACAAAATAAATAACCAGGAAAAAGATAAAGGAAGTGCTATCGAAATTGATTCTGAAACGATTTCCTATAAACATAAAGGGAAGAAAAAAAAGTATCCTGATAGTGAATCTTCCTTAGAGGTTAAACCAATGTCACAGAGGGAAAGACAAAGATACATAAGTGATTTTAAACTATTTTCAGAAAACTTTTACTTGTCTGAATAATGAAGGAGAAAGAATTACTATCACAGGAATATCTAGGAAGATATCTGTTAGACAAATCTCAGCCTTACAGATGAAAAAGGCTGTAAGGAAGGGATGCAAAGTATATGTTGTGCACATTATAAATAATGAAAAAATTAATAAAAATGATAAACCAAGATCTGAGGATATCCCAATCCTGCAGGATTTCGCAGATGTATTCCTGAAAGAAATTCCAAGATTACTTCCTAAACAAGATCTGTACTTTACAATCGGATTAGTACCCAAAGTAGTACCTAATTCGAAAACTCCCTATCGAATGAATAGCTTAGAGTTGAATGAATTAAAATTACAATTAAAAGAGTTAATAGACAAACATTATGTAAGACCAACTGTATCCCCTTGGGGAGGATTGGTCCTTTTTGTTAAAAGGAAAGATGATACTCTGCTTCTCTGCATATACTACCTTCAATTTAATAAATTGAAGCTTAATAATAGATATCCTCTACCCCAAATTAATGATCCGTTCGATCAGATACACGGAGCGATGATATTCTCAAAGATCGAATTAAGGTTTGGGAATCACCAAGTTAGAATTAAAGA
Organism: Pseudotsuga menziesii; assembly: GCA_001517045.1. Lineage (NCBI taxonomy): Eukaryota > Viridiplantae > Streptophyta > Pinopsida > Pinales > Pinaceae > Pseudotsuga > Pseudotsuga menziesii. The sequence continues at coordinate 10,280 of LPNX010449085.1, read as the reverse complement.
CGAAGACATATTTAAAATTGCTTTCCAGAAAAGATACACACACTATAAATTCGTGGTTATACCCTTCGGGCTAACCAATGCACCGACAACTTTTATGTGTTTAATGAACAGTGTCCTAAGTAAGTACTTGGAAAAATTTGTAGTCGTATTTATAGATGACATATTAATTTATTCTAAGACAAAATAAGAACATGATGAACACCTAAAAATAATTCTACAAGTGTTAAGAGAACATCAACTATATGCTAAGTTCAGCAAATATGATTTTTATAAAGATAAAATACAATATTTAGGGCGCGTCATATTCATAGAAGGGATATCGGTAGACCTGGATAAAATAAAAGCTATAATTGACTTCCCTGTTCCTAAAGACATTACTGATGTACGATTCTTTATGAAAATAACAGGTTATTACAGAAAATTTATTGAAGGATTTTCAGGGATTGCAAATCCTATAACTTCATTACAGAAAAAGAGTAAGAAATTTGTTTGGGATTAGAAACGTGAAGAAAGATTTAATAAACTAAAAGAATTATTAACTACTAAACCCATCCTAAAAATAGCAGACCCGAAAAAAGACTTCATCGTATGCATTGATGCATGCAATGAAGGCTTGGGCGGGCTGTTGATCTCACGAAGGTCATGCAATTGCATACAAATCAAGAAAATTAAAGACTCATGAAAATAATTATGCACCTTATGATTTAGAATTGGATTCCATAATCCATGCCTTAAAATTTTTTCGTCATCATAACATAAGCCTAAAATACCCGTTTGATCAACAAAATCTAAACGCAAAACAAGCTAGATGGCTAGATTTCCTTAGAGAATATGATTTCGAAATCAAACATATAAAAGGGAAAGAAAATAAAGTGGTTGATTCCTTAAGAAGGAATGTAGTAATGAGTTTTGTAACTTCAATTAGCAGTTACACAACTGATTTGGAAGATAAAATGGAAGAAGGGATAAGGCAAGATACAGAATAACATAATTTAAACAAAAAGATAACTCAGAATACATTTAAAAATATAAAGACAGATTACAGTTTTAGTGAAAAAGGTTTAATACCGTTTAAAAACAAACCTTATGTACCAAATATATTAGAAGTTAAGCTCCTGATTTTGAATTTAATTCACAAAAGTCCTTATTCTAGACATCCAGGGTATCAGAAAATGATAACTATATTAAGAAAATAGTAATTTTGGCCTAACATGAAAAGTGAGGTTGCTGAATTTTTAGCTAGGTGTATCGAAAGCCAGCAAGTGAAAGCTAAACATTAACACCCAACAGGCCTTTAACAGCCATTACCAATTCCAAATTGGAGATGGGAATTCATCGGTCTTGACTTTGTCACTGGTTTATCTAAAAACAAGAAACATAATGATTCTATAATCGTTGTTGTAGATAAGTTAAGTAAATAAGCACACTTTATTCATGTTAAAACAAATCATACAACTTCTAACATTGCAAACATGTTCATGAAAGAAATATTCTACTTGCATGGAATCCCAAAGGTAATTATTTCTGACCGATATCCTAAATTTACTGGTAATTTTTGGAAAAAATTATTTAAAGGATTATACACTAAACTAAATTTCAGTACTGCTTATCATCCGCAAACGGATGGAAAAAAAGAAAGAGTTAATCAGGTACTAGAAGATACACTGTGAATGTAGGTTAGTAATTATCCCAATAAGTGGGAAGACTATTTGCACTTAGTTGAAGTTGCTTACAAAAACCATTATTAGGACTCAACAAATCTTAGTCCTTTTAAAATATTATATGGTAGAAAGTGTAACACTCCTATTACATGGAGTAATCGAGTAGATCGATTGATTTTAGGACTTGACATGTTAAAAGCATTGAAACTAATAGTGAAACATGTACAAGGAAACTTGAAAACTGCTAATGACAAGAAAAAGAGTTATGCCGATCTTAAAATAACTCCGAAGGAATTCCAAGTTGGTGAGCATGTGCTTGTTAAGGAGAACCCAAGAAAAAGGTCATTTAAATTAGGGAGTTGTGCTAAATTAGCACCTAGGTATTGCGGACCATTTGAGATATTGGAAAGAGTGGGTCGAGTGTCTGACAACTAGCTTTGCCACCTAACCTTAGGATACACAATATTTTTCACATTTCTATTTTGAAAAAGTATATACATGATGCTACTCATGTGATTAACTGGAATTTTTTTCAAGTAGTACCAGAAGGAGATTTTCCGATGGAACAGAATTTTTTTCTCGACAGGAGCAAAATTTCTCTCGAGAATCACACCATTGGATAGGTAAATGGACTGTGGAAACACCTTAGTCCAGATGAAGTGACTTGGGAACTGGAGAGCGATATGCGGGTGGCATATCAAGCTATGTTAAAAGAATACTCAGAATAACTTAAGCAACATCAATGATGATGTTGAGCTTAAGGGGGGGTGTTTGTAACATACCCAAAACTGAAAAATAAATATTTATTATTTATTTCAAAAAAAAACATTATGTTAATTTTTATTGTAAAGTTTATGACCAAGTGGGTCAAGGATGACTGTAATTGAAGAATTATTTATTTTCATAATTAATAAAAGGAGACACATATTTAGGGGAGACTGTTAAATGAGTGTTCACTACCAACTACGAGGAATGAGCAGCTATAGAAGGTTGGCTGATAAGTGGCAACACTAGCATTCACTTTCTAGCTATTGCAGGAGAATAATCCCTAAAAGAGTGGTCATGTTCATTGAGAGGGGGAACTGAGCTGGTGGCTCATTAAATTCCAAAACTAACCCAAATACCTACGCAATCTTATATAAACCATCAAATTGAGCAGGAGGCTCACCACTCATTCAGATTGTTGAGAGAATGGACTTTGTGATTGCTGCAAACTGAAAAGTTAGGCACACAAAGAATTTGATGAGGGGACAACTAAAGTGAATTGCTAAGTTAAGTCTATTGTTGAATGCTAAGTTGCAAAAGTCTGTTGTTTAGCAGAGATATCCATTCTAGTGGTGTAGTGAGCAAGCTTGGGGGTCCTAAGCAAGTGATTTGGCTGTTTTATGAAATGTTGGGTGGAACAGTCTCCCTTGGGTGTTAGTTCCTTTCTACAACACATTCAAGTTCTAGCTCTAAATATGTAATATGATAGTTATTTTTGTTTAAGTAATTTGTAATCATTTCCAAATGTATTATAGTTAAATGATATTTATTTCAATTCTTATTGATGAAGTATTGGCATAGAAATTGATTGTCAGAGAAATTAATTTTCAATTTATCTCTTGTATTCTTCCTCTCACTGAAATGGCGTACTCTATTAAAGGAAGATATGATATAATGTTGAATAGATATGATATAATGTTGAATAATAGTAATAGAATGAATGAATAATGTCTATTTTAGTTATTACAGAGTAAAGAAATGTTATATATGCATTCTGCTAGATGCAAGTTCTAGTAATTATTTGAATAAAAACTAAATATCTTATTCCAAAGGATAAACATTTAGAGTAAACACCAAGTCTAGATGCAAGTTCTAGTAATTATTTGAATACAAACTAAATATCTTATTCCAAAGGATAAACATTTAGAGTAAACGCCAAGTCAAGATTACCGATGAATCTTAGCACTAGTTACAAGCTTCCGATTCAAATTGGTGTTGTTCCTGTAGTGTTCCTTCTTTAGAACAAAAGTTACAGGAATTGTTAGGGATAAATCTTTAAAAATGTTCAAAAAGTATGATTCATATAGATGAGGGTTACTTACAGTCTCTGATCCATAAAGAAATTATTTTTAACAAAGCTATTTTTTTACTCAAAGCTTTACAGCTTTAAACAAATTACAGAAACCATAGATCAATTTATATTTGAGTTCATTCTAACTGCACAGACATAATTTTAACTATCAATAAGAGAATAAACTACTTTGAAATCAATCCTTTAAATATTAAAAAAATCTTAATCTCAAACTCTATCTAAAATCCCATAGGATTTAGATGACAGTCGATACGGCTTTTCTCTCAAACCTTTTCTTTTAAAGTGTAGAGACCCCACGACCATATGTATTTAGTAAATTTAAGTTAATTAACAAATAGTATCCTTTTTACTAATACATGAAGGTTGTATAGACAGAACAACATTACAACTGATATACCAGTTAAGGAATCAATAAACGAGGCTTGTTTAAAGAAAACGTTGCAAGGTTTTGAACTCAGAGAAAACTCATGGGTTTTATCCCTTAAATTTTCAACATAAATCAATCCAGTAGTGGCTTATTAGTCCAAATAAGGAGCAATTCTATGAATACACAGTTATATAGAGTTACAATAACATAAAACCTTTGTAAGTAAAGCGACGAAAAATAAAAATTGTTTATACAGTCGGTATTGAAGAATTATTTACAGTTAAACCCTAACTGATCTATTAAAGAGATATTTATATAATAAACTATTTTTAGAGTGGTTTCAAAATCCAATTTAACAAAGTTCGGCTCACGGCCTCAAGGTCTTAAAATAACTAAACCATTTATCATTAAAGAAATAAATCGTAAACCTTGCCGACAGCTCGAGGGAACTGTGAAATTGTAAGGTTTGAATTTATAACGAAACTTCATTTTGTCCTTACATTTGAATATCAAATTTAAGTTGACTGCAAAAACATCATATCAAATCAAACGTATGAACGCATAAGATTGTTATATCTTATGGTTCATAATGGGTTTACATATCTGTGGTGTATTATGTAATGGCAATTACATAATATGCCATGGTAGATACCTGATGGGTTGTGATATATGTAATATTGATAAACCACATACTGGAAATAGGGTGTTATGGGTAGAAGTCAGAAACTATCTAGTAAGTAGATGTGAGTACTGATATGGACAAGTGTGGACAAGTCATCCTTATGTAATTATCTGGTGATACCTTTTTTTATATATCAAATATATAAGATCTTTTTTTATGAAAAAAAAAAATCATATCAAATCAAACTCGTATCGATAACATGGTTGCGATTTTGGAGAATGGTGTAGTTTGTATAGTTTACATTATTTTAATTGTTTTGATTGCATTATACCTGCAACGATAAAGGTTGGACCCTTTAGCATACCTAAGGTGAACTTTAGGTTGATAAAAATAAATATCTTATAGTATGGTTTTTTAAGAATAGAATTAGAATCTAGACCAAACCTTAGGTTCGTTTTCGCTCAAGATAACATCTTAGCTTTGAGTTTGTTGTTTAAAGGGTATTGTCAAGATATCCCAATGCCTGTAGATCATAGATGAGAAGATTCATGCATTAGTTAGTTTGACTAAGTAATACGACGTTCCTTGCTTGCACAACTCTCTGGTATTGATTCAAACAAACAACAATGACTAACTTTCTTACGACAACAAGGTAGATAGATAGTTTTCATTCATAACAAAGTAATGTAATGAGGACAAAACTCCACTTAAGAAAGTTAATGATAACTTAAATGTATGACAACAAAGATGCATGATAAAGAGAAGTTTGAGTAATAACATCACTCTAAGTACTATCTAGTAAATTCTAGTATTACATGCAGTAAATAAATAATTTTTTTATTTACGAATTTAGGGGATGTTACACTTCTTTTATAAGATAATACCATTTAACTTAGCTAAGAAAGGGCTAATCATAATAGTCTGATAATTAGAGGGTTCATTTTTATCATCACTTTTGAAAATAGGAATATTGATGCTTTGAGTCCAAGGTGTAGGAAACCCTTGCTTGATCGATAGATTAAAGAGTTTGTAGATGTACGAGAAGAGTACATGCCCTCCAATTTTTAATATTTTTGCTTGGTAGCCTTCAATATATTTGTATTTTCCATTTGCCAAGTACTTAACCCTAAAATCCATATTAAATATGTGACACATAAATTGATAAATAAGAGATGCACTTTTTCTTACACATTTTTTACTAACCATTTTTTAAAATAATAAAATACTTAAATTTATAAAAAAAAAATTAAAATTAATTTTAATTTATTTTTAAATTAAAAACAAATAAATTTATTTAAAAATAAAAATCTAATTTTATTTTTATTTTTTAATAATATATTTAAAATTGAAATGGTATTAATTTTTCAATAATATTTCATAATTTTCGATGGAAATAATTTATTATAATTATGTTTTAAAAAATATATGTAAATAAATATTAAAAACAATTAAATTTAAATGATTAAAATCCAACCTTATTTTATATTATTTCCTTATAATATTAATATTTTATTATGTGTTTAAAGGTTTATGGACTATATCAAATTTGAGCTAATTATACCACATAAAAAACTAATAAAAAGTTGTTGAACACACCATAAATACATCTTATACCGAGATGTATCAAGCATTGAAAATCATCCAATTTCTTGAGGTGTAACTTTCCTTTAATCATAAACTCAATAAATTTGATCCCTCTTTGTCTTGATAGTTTGGGGTCATTAATGTTATGAATGAATATAAAGTAATCTTTGTTTATATTTTACATACAAACATGCGATGCTTGTGGATAGAACATTTTTTGTTCATTTTTTTGTGTGCAAGAATGACCTATGAAGGAGGTTTTTTTCTTCACGAGTTTTGGATTGGAAAACACATGTATGTATCAATACTTGGGTTAGAGAAGATTCAACTTGTGATGCACATGATATTATCATGAAGCATATATAAATGTAGCTATATTTTAATTAATACAGTTATGATTTTTTTTTTTTGCGTGGAAAGAAAGATTAAGGTTTAAGTTTTTATTTTGGTTTTTCTTATGCACATGTATTTTTTAATTAGTTTTTATTTTTGGTAATGTAGTTTTGTCTTATTTGTTTGATAATGTCTCCCCATATTAAAATGTAAAGCACTTAGCTCCTCTAGATACAATAATTTGAAAGTAAATTCAATCTTTCATTAACAATGTAAACAAAATTAACAATACCTTTGAAATTAAACATAATAAATAATCAATAATGAAATTTAAAATTAATTTTATGTAAAAACAAAGTGAACAATATTTTTTAAATTAAATATAATAAATAATAAAATTTAAAATTAGTGTAAATTTAATTTGTAAATTAAATTTAAAGTAACATATTATATTAACCATCCGTGAGATGTAGAACAGTTGGTGGCGGGGTATGGTTAAGACGCCCCCTAAGCTGAAAGGTCACCGATTCTAATCTTGTCGGATACCTAAAATCCAACCATGTTAAGGGTTGGTGCGGTCTAGGCTGAGTGCGATCCCTGGGTGATTTTGACGGCTTAGATGCCCCTGGTTCGTGGCCATTCATCCAATGACAACCCTGCTAGTTAAGGGGTTCCACCACTTTGCCAACAAAAAAAAAACATATTATATTAACCAAAAATTAATTAAATTTAGTAAAAAACACTAATAATATATTTTAAATTAAAAATAATAAATAACTAAATATATCTAAAAAGTCAACATATTGCACTAAGTAAACTAATTATATTACAATTTAGTATTGTACATATAATTTAAAAATTAAATATAGTGTAGTTATATTACAGAGACTAAAATCAAAAATTAAATATTAATAATCATCTATATGAAATTAGATAACATATCATTTAAATTAAATCTAGTTTAGTTATATTACAAAGACCAAAATCAGAAATTAAATATTAATCATCAACAATATGAAATTAAATAACATTTCATGATTTGAGAATTGATAATATAACACCGTTAATCAACAAATCCAATATCCAATGTAATACACCTAATAAAATTTAGTTTGTTTAATATACTGAATATATATATTTTTAATATTTTGACAATAAAGACAAAATAAATGTAAGAATTATTATTATTTGAATAATTAAAATATTGAGAAGAATCAAAACTGAAGTAGTTGTTATAATATTGTTTTTTTGACCCAAAAGGGGAAATGACAAAGGGTGAAAAGTGCTTCCCCAGTAATCCAGTCAAGACTCCTCACTACTACATTTCGATCCAAAATCCGACGGTTACTTCCGACAGCGCGTGGATTTTTTCTGTTAAACCTACCAAAAATCAGAAAGTTAATTTTTTTTTTTTAAATTTTGGTCATAAGCGTCGCTTAAGCGACGGATAGGCTCATAAGCGTCTCTTAAGCGACGGCTATCCTAGCAAGCGTCGCTTAAGCGAAGGCGCTTAAATTGATCAATCATGTAAAAAAATACATTTAATTGGTTAATTATTTAAAATGGAAAGCTCCGTCGCATATCCGACGCGTCGGTTCATTTTCCTAAGATATTTATCAATTTTTTTTTATATAAGCAGGTTTGAGATATGGTTAGAAGAGGAAGGATAGATATGGTTTATAGAGGTTGTGTCGTGCACCTACCTCAACCTACACCTCTGCATTTCTTATAAAGGGAAGAAGAATGTGATTATATGAAAATAGGTGAGGTAATGACGATGATATGTTATTTCCAGTGTGTTTTGGATGCCTCAATCCATAGACTATATAGGGAATATGTTGGAGTTTCAATTCATGGATAGGGATTCCAACATCCTCCAAACTCTAATGCCTATAGGGAATTAAAGAAGGTTAAGTTTACATATTTTTGTGGCTTCACTGATGGAGAAGCAACTAAGGTATGATTATAAAATATGGCCATGTGTTTGATCATGATGAGAGATTATACCTCAAACAAAGAGGTAAGGATGGAAATTTTTCAACTAAAAGGATGTGCTTTACTGTGGTGGAATATTTTATGGTAACAATTAAGTATGGTTGTATCTAACATTTATTGGGAAATGTTTGAAGAAAAAATTAGATAACATTACGTCTCATAGAAATTTATAGAAATTCAGTTAAATGAGTTTAATTCATTACGACAAGGAAACATATTTGTTTTGGAGTATAAGGCCCGATATATGGAGCTATTGAGATATGCACTACATTTGAGTACAAATAGATTATGGCTTAACAAGTTTGTATATTCCCTTAACTATAACATTAGATCAAAGGTTCACATCTTAATGCTTTGAACCTTGCATGAGGTAGTACAAAGGGCCATCATATAGAGGAGGAACTTATTAGAGGTGGTTAGATTAAATCTAGACCCTTAGAATAATAGGCCAATGATAGGGTTCTCAGTTAGTGCCTATGTCAAGGCCAATTTTAGGACAAAGAGATGCACCAAGTGGTGAAATAATGGGAACATAAAGTTGACCACTAGAAGGACAAATACCACCATCATCATCACCATCATCATTGCCATCATATTCCTCATCATCATCATTGACATCGCCATCATCCTCATCCTCATCCTCATCATCATCATTGCCATCATCCTCATCCTCATCATTGACATCGCCATCATCCTCATCCTCATCCTCATCATCATCATTGCCATCATCCTCATCCTCATCATTGACATCGCCATCATCCACATCCTCATCATCATCATTGACATCGCCATCATCCTCATCCTCATCCTCATCATCATCATTGCCATCATCATCACCATCATCATTGCCATCATATTCCTCATCGTCATCATTGACATCGCCATCATCCTCATCCTCATCATCGCCATCGCCATCATCCTCATCCTCATCATCGCCATCGCCATCATCCTCATCCTCATCATCGCCATCGCCATCATCCTCATCCTCATCATCGCCATCGCCATCATCCTCATCCTCATCCTAGGGTACCCTCATTTCAACTACACCTTGTCACAAGATACATTATATGTTAAATATATGCGAAGGGATAGTAATAGGTGGGTGGGACTCACATTTCATTACCCACTAATATGGTGTCCTATCAAGAGTTATAAAGCAACTCTCTTTGCATGTAGGATCATTTTTTAGATATGTTTAATGTCATCTAAAGAAGGAGATTTCGAGTATGACTTTATGTTGACATTATGCAATATTTTCATTTTCTTTTATAATAGAAGCAGAACAATTTATTCTTCATGTTTAATACTAAGGTTCCTAAAGATTCCATCCATAAAGAACCAACAATTATGTCAAAACCTTATTTAGACACTATTGTAATGTTAAATTTAGATATGAGTTTATAATCTCCCATATTTAAGTACTATAGATTTTTTATTTCATATCTATTGCCAAAAATGTTTTTCTTTTCCATTATGCTAGGTTTTGGAATTGATACCCTAAATAGAATGGATAATATTTAACACCTTTATATAAGAAAATCTTCATCCATTTTTTGAAATAAAATTTATAAATTTATTAATAACCCCTTTAAAACCTTAAATAAGAACTTATATATTATTTTTATAATACCTTTACCACTT
>LPNX010449038.1:0-11129 GCA_001517045.1 Pseudotsuga menziesii | reverse complement strand
AAATTCTAAGAATCTGGTCAAAGCTGAGACTGCATCATGCAGTTTTATTAGGGTTTGGCTTAAAGATGGCGAAAATAGCTCTCAACATCGTGAAAGTTGACATGCACTCTTATTTTCCAAATGCGGATTTAAATCTATGATTAAATTTTTATTTTGAGAAATTAGTCAAACGTGAAACTTCGTTGTGCGGTTTTTACTAAAGTTGGGCTTAAAGGGGGTGAAAATATTTTGGAATGTCTCAAAAGTTTGCATGCACGCTTGTTGATCAAATTGGCATCCAAATTTATGATCAAATTTAAATTCTAAGAAACTGCTCCGTCGTGCGGTTTCAACAGGGTTGCGCTTAAAGGGGGTCAAAATAGCTTGAAACGTCGTGAAAGTTGGTGTGCATGCTTGTCTATCCAATATGCATCCAAACATTTGATCAGGTTTAAATTCTAAGAATCTGGTCAAAGCTGAGACTGCATCATGCAGTTTTGTTAGGGTTTGGCTTAAAGATGGCGACAATAGCTCTCAACATCGTGAAAGTTGGCATGCACACTTATTTTCCAAATGCGCACATAAATCCATGATTAAATTTTAATTTTGAGAAATTAGTCAAACGTGAAACTTCGTTTTGCGGTTTTTGCTAAGGTTGGGCTTAAAGCGGGTGAAAATATTTTGGAATGTCTCAAAAGTTTGCATGCACGCTTGTTGATCAAATTGGCATCCAAATTTGTGATTAAATTTAAATTCTAAGAAACTGCTCGAAAGGGAAACTCCGTCGTGTGGTTTCAACAGGGTTGGGCTTAAAGGGGGTCAAAATAGCTTGAAACGTCGCGAAAGTTGTCATGCATGCTTGTCTATCCAATATGCATTCAAACATATGATCATGTTTAAATTCTAAGAATCTGGTCAAAGCTGAGACTGCATCATGCAGTTTTATTAGGGTTTGGCTTAAAGATGGCGAAAATAGCTCTCAACATCGTGAAAGTTGGCATGCACTCTTATTTTCCAAATGTGGATTGAAATCTATGATTAAATTTTAATTTTGAGAACTTAGTCAAACGTGAAACTTCGTTGTGAGGTTTTGCTAAGGTTGGTCTTAAAGGGGGTGAAAATATTTTGGAATGTCTCAAAAGTTTGCATGCATGCTTGTTGATCAAATTGGCATCCAAATTTATCATCAAATTTAAATTCTAAGAAATTGCTCGAAAGGGAAACTCGGTCGTGCGGTTTCAACAAGGTTGGGCCTAAAGGGGGTCAAAATAGCTTGAAACATCGCGAAAGTTGGCATGCATGTTTTTCTATCCAATATGCATCCAAACATATGATCAGGTTTAAATTCTAAGGATCTGGTCAAAGCTGAGACTACATCATGCAGTTTTGTTAGGGTTTGGCTTAAAGATGGCGAAAATAGCTCTCAACATCGTGAAAGTTGGCATGCACTCTTATCTTCCAAATGCGGATTTAAATCTATGATTAAATTTTAATTTTGAGAAAATTTTCAAACGTGAAACTTCGTTGTGCGGTTTTGCTGAGGTTGGGCTTAAAGGGGGTGAAATTATTTTGGAATGTCTCAAAAGTTTGCATGCACGCTTCTTGATCAAATTGGCATCCAAATTTATGATCAAATTTAAATTCTAAGAAACTGCTTGAAAGGGAAACTTCGTTGTGTGGTTTCAACAGGGTTGGGCTTAAAGGGGGTCAAAATAGCTTGAAAAGTCGCGAAAGTTGGCATGCATGCTTGTCTATCCAATATGCATCCAAACATATGATCAGGTTTAAATTCTAAGAATCTGGTCAAAGCTGAGACTGCATCATGCAGTTTTGTTAGGGTTTGGCTTAAAGATGGCGAAAATAGCTCTCAACATCGTGAAAGTTGGCATGCACTCTTATCTTCCAAATGCGGATTTAAATCTATGATTAAATTTTAATTTTGAGAAAATTTTCAAACGTGAAACTTCGTTGTGCGGTTTTGCTGAGGTTGGGCTTAAAGGGGGTGAAATTATTTTGGAATGTCTCAAAAGTTTGCATGCACGCTTCTTGATCAAATTGGCATCCAAATTTATGATCAAATTTAAATTCTAAGAAACTGCTTGAAAGGGAAACTTCGTTGTGTGGTTTCAACAGGGTTGGGCTTAAAGGGGGTCAAAATAGCTTGAAAAGTCGCGAAAGTTGGCATGCATGCTTGTCTATCCAATATGCATCCAAACATATGATCAGGTTTAAATTCTAAGAATCTGGTCAAAGCTGAGATTGCATCATGCAGTTTTGTTAGGGTTTGGCATAAATATGGCGAAAATAGCTCTCAACATCGTGAAAGTTGGCATGCACTCTTATTTTTCAAATGCGGATTTAAATCTATGATTAAATTTTAATTTTGACAAATTAGTCAAACGTGAAACTTCGTTGTGCGGTTTTGCAAAGGTTGGGCTTAAAGGGGTTGAAAATATTTTGGAATGTCTCAAAAGTTTGCATGCACGTTTGTTGATCAAATTGGCATCCAAATTTATGATCAAATTTAAATTCTAAGAAACTGCTCGAAATGGAAACTTCGTCATGCGGTTTCAACAGGGTTGGGCTTAAAGGGTGTCAAAATAGCTTGAAACGTCGTGAAAGTTGGACTGCATGCTTGTCTATCCAATATGCATCCAAACATATGATTCGGTTTAAATTATAAGAATCTGGTCAAAGCTGAGACTGCATCATGCAGTTTTGTTATGGTTTGGCTTAAAGATTGCGAAAATAGCTCTCAACATCGTGAGAGTTGGCATGCACTCTTATTTTCCAAATGTGGATTTAAATCTATGATTAAATTTTAATTTTGAGAAATTAGTCAAACGTGAAAGTTCGATGTGCGGTTTTGCTAAGGTTGGGCTTAAAGGGGGTGAAAATATTTCGGAATGTCTCAAAAGTTTGCATGCACGCTTGTTGATCAAATTGGCATCCAAATTTATGATCAAATTTAAATTCTCAAATTGGCATCGGTCGTGCGGTTTCAACAGGGTTGGGCTTAAAGGGGGTCAAAATAGCTTGAAACGTCGCAAAAGTTGGCGTGCATGCTTGTCTATCCAATATGCATCCAAACATATGATTGGGTTTAAATTCTAAGAATCTGGTCAAGGCTGAGAATGCATCATGCAGTTTTGTTATGGTTTGGCTTAAAGATGGCGAAGATAGCTCTCAACATCGTGAGAGTTGGCATGCACTCTTATTTTCCAAATGTGGATTTAAATCTATGATTAAATTTTAATTTTGAGAAATTAGTCAAACGTGAAATTTCGATGTGCGGTTTTGCTAAGGTTGCGCTTAAAGGGGGTGAAAATATTTTGGAATGTCTCAAAAGTTTCCATGCACGCTTGTTGATCAAATTGGCATCCAAATTTATGATCCAATTTAAATTCTAAGAAATTGCTCAAAAGGGAAACTTCGTCGTGTGGTTTCAACAGGGTTGGAATTAAAGGGGGTCAAAATAGCTTGAAACGTCACAAAAGTTGGCGTGCATGCTTGTCTATCCAATATGCATCCAAACATATGATCATGTGTAAATTCTAAGAATCTGGTCAAAGCTGAGACTGCATCATGCAGTTTTGTTAGGGTTTGGATTAAAGATGGCGAAAATAGCTCTGAACATCGTGAAAGTTGGCATGCACTCTTATTTTCCAAATGTGGATTCAAATCTATGATTAAACTTTAATTTTGAGAAATTAGTCAAACGTGAAACTTCGTTGTGCGGTTTTGCTAAGGTTGGGCTTAAAGGGGGTGAAAATATTTTGGAAAATTTCGCGAAAGTTTGCATGCACGCTTGTTGATCAAATTGGCATCCAAATTTATGATCAAATTTAAATTCTAAGAAACTGCTCAAAAGGGCAACTCCGTCGTGCGGTTTCAACAGGGTTGGGCTTAAAGGGGGTCAAAATAGCTTGACACGTCGCAAAAGTTGGCGTGCATGCTTGTCTATCCAATATTCATCCAAACATATGATCAGGTTTAAATTCTAAGAATCTGGTCAAAGTTAAGACTGCATCATGCAGTTTTGTTAGGGTTTGGCTTAAAGATGGTGAAAGTAGCTCTCAACATCGTGAAAGTTGGCATGCACTCTTATTTTCCAAATGCGGATTCAAATCTATGATTAAATTTTAATTTTGGGAAATTAGTCAAACGTGAAACTTCGTTGTGCGGTTTTGCTAAGGTTGGGCTTAAAGGGGGTGAAAATATTTTGGAATGTCTCAAAAGTTTGCATGCACGCTTGTTGATCAAATCGGCATCCAAATTTATGATCAAATTTAAATTCTAAGAAACTGCTCGAAAAGAAACTCCGTCGTGCGGTTTCAAGAGGGTTGGGCTTAAAGGGGGTCAAAATAGTTTGAAATGTCGTGAAAGTTGGTGTGCATGTTTGTCTATCCAATATGCATCCAAACATATGATCAGGTTTAAATTCTAAGAATCTGGTCAAAGCTGAGACTAGATCATGCAGTTTTGTTAGGGTTTGCCTTAAAGATGGTGAAAATAGCTCTCAACATCATGAAAGTTGGCATGCACTCTTATTTTCCAAATGCGGATTTAAATCTATGATTAAATTTTAATTTTGAGAAATTAGTCAAACGTGAAACTTCATTGGGCGGTTTTGCTAAGGTTGGGCTTAAAGGGGGTGAAAATATTTTGGAATGTCTCAAAAGTTTGCATGTACGCTTGTTGATCAAATTGGCATCGAAAGTTATGATCAAATTTAAATTCTAAGAAACTGCTCGAAAGGGAAACTCCGTCGTGTGGTTTCAACAGGGTTGGGCTTAAAGGGGGTAAAAATTGATTGAAACGTCACGGAAGTTGGCGTGCATGCTTTTCTATCCAATATGCATCCAAACATATGATCAGGTTTAAATTCTAAGAATCTGGTCAAAGCTGAGACTAGATCATACAGTTTTGTTAGGGTTTGACTTAAAGATGGTGAAAATAGCTCTCAACATCATGAAAGTTGGCATGCACTCTTATTTTCCAAATGAAGATTTAAATCTATGATTAAATTTTAATTTTGAGAAATTAGTCAAACGTGAAAATTCGTTGTCCGGTTTTGCTAAGGTTGGGCTTAAAGGGGGTGAAAATATTTTGGAATGTCTCAAATGTTTGCATGCACGCTTGTTGATCATCTTGGCATCCAAATTTATGATCAAATTTAAATTCTAAGAAACTGATCCAAAGGGAAATTTCGTCGTGCGGTTTCAACAGGGTTGGGCTTAAAGGGGGTCAAAATAGCTTGAAACGTCGCGAAAGTTGGCGTGCATGCTTGTCTATCCAATATGCATCCAAGCATATGATCAGGTTTAGATTCTAAGAATCTGGTCAAAGCTGAGACTGCATCATGCAATTTTGTTAGGGTTTGGCTTAAAGATGGCAAAAATAGCTCTCAACATCCTGAAAGTTGGCATGCACTCTTATTTTCCAAATGCGGATTTAAATCTATGATTAAATTTTAATTTTGAGAAATTAGTCAAACGTGAAAATTCGTTGTCCGGTTTTGCTAAGGTTGGGCTTAAAGGGGGTGAAAATATTTTGGAATGTCTCAAATGTTTGCATGCACGCTTGTTGATCATCTTGGCATCCAAATTTATGATCAAATTTAAATTCTAAGAAACTGATCCAAAGGGAAATTTCGTCGTGCGGTTTCAACAGGGTTGGGCTTAAAGGGGGTCAAAATAGCTTGAAACGTCGCGAAAGTTGGCGTGCATGCTTGTCTATCCAATATGCATCCAAGCATATGATCAGGTTTAGATTCTAAGAATCTGGTCAAAGCTGAGACTGCATCATGCAATTTTGTTAGGGTTTGGCTTAAAGATGGCAAAAATAGCTCTCAACATCCTGAAAGTTGGCATGCACTCTTATTTTCCAAATGCGGATTTAAATCTATGATTAAATTTTAATTTTGAGAAATTAGTCAAACGTGAAAATTCGTTGTGCGGTTTTGCTAAGGTTGGGCTTAAAGGGGGTGAAAATATTTTGGAATGTCTCAAAAGTCTGCATGCACGCTTGTTGATCAAATTGGCATCCAAATTTATGGTCAAATTTAAATTCTAAAAAACTGCTCGAAAGGGAAACTCCGTCGTGCGGTTTCAACAGGGTTGGGCTTAAAGGGGGTCAAAGTAGCTTGAAAAGTCGCTAAAATTGACGTCCATGCTTGATTATCCAATATGCATCCAAACATATGATCAGGTTTAAATTCTAAGAATCTGGTCAAAGCTGAGACTGCATCATGCAGTTTTGTTAGGGTTTGGCTTAAAGATGGCGAAAATAGCTCTCAACATCGTGAAAGTTGGCATGCACTCTTATTTTCCAAATGCGGATATAAATCTATGATTAAATTTTAATTTTGAGAAATTAGTGAAACGTGAAACTTCGTTGTGCGGTTTTGCTAAAGTTGGGCTTAAAGGGGGTGAAAATATTTTGGAAAATTTCGCGAAAGTTTGCATGCACGCTTGTTGATCAAATTGGTATACAAATTTATGATCAAATTTAAATTCTAAGAAACTGCTCGAAAGGGAAACTCCGTCGTGCGTTTTCAACAGGGTTGGGCGTAAAGGGGTTCAAAATAGCTTGAAACGTCATGAGAGTTGGCGTGCATGCTTGTCTATCCAATATGCATCCAAACATATGATCAGGTTTAAATTCCAAGAATCTAGTCAAAGCTGAGACTGCATCATGCAGTTCTGTTAGGGTTTGGCTTAAAGATGGCGAAAATAGCTCTCAACATCGTGAAAGTTGGCATGCACTCTTATTTTCCAAATGCGGATTTAAATCTATAATTAAATTTTAATTTTGAGAAATTAGTCAAACGTGAAACTTCGTTATGCGGTTTTGCTAAGGTTGGGCTTAAAGGGGGTGAAAATATTTTGGAATGTCTCAAAAGTTTGCATGCACGCTTGTTGATCAAATTGGCATCCAAATTTATGATCAAATTTAAATTTTGAGAAACTGCTCGAAAGGGAAACTCCGTCGTGCGGTTTCAACAGGATTGGGCTGAAAGGGGGTCAAAATAGCTTGAAACGTCGCGAAAGTTGGCGTGCATGCTTGTCTATCTAATATGCATCCAAACATATGATCAGGTTTAAATTCTAAGAATCTGGTCAAAGCTGAGACTGCATCATGCAGTTTTGTTAGGGTTTGGCTTAAAGATGGCGAAAATAGCTCTCAACATCGTGAATGTTGGCATGCACTCTTATTTTCCAAATGCAGATTTAAATCTATGATTAAATTTTAATTTTGAGAAATTAGTCAAACGTGAAACTTTGTTGTGCGATTTTGCTAAGGTTGGGCTTAAAGGGGGTGAAAATATTTTGGAATGTCTCAAAAGTTTGCATGCACCTTTGTTGATCAAATTGGCATCGAAATTTATGATCAAATTTAAATTCTGAGACACTGCTCGAAAGGGAAACTACATCGTGCGGTTTCAACAGGGTTGGGCTTAAAGGGGGTCAAAATAGCTTGAAATGTCGTGAAAGTTGGCGTGCATGCTTGTTTATCCAATATGCATCCAAACATATGATCAGGTTTAAATTCTAAGAATCTGGTCAAAGCTGAGACTATATCATGTAGTTTTGTTAGGGTTTGGGTTAAAAATGGGGAAAATAGCTCTCAACATCGTGAAAGTTGGCATCCACTCTTATTTTCCAAATGCGGATTTAAATCTATGATTAAATTCTAATTTTGAGAAATTAGTCAAACGTGAAGCTTCGTTGTGCGGTTTTGCTAAGGTTGGGCTTAAATGGGGTGAAAATAATTTGGAATGTCTCAAAAGTTTGCATGCACGCTTGTTGATCAAATTGGCATCCAAATTTATGACCAAATTTAAATTCTGAAAAAACTGCTCGAAAGGGAAACTCCTTCGTGCGGTTTCAACAGGGTTGGGCTTAAAGGGGTTCAAAACAGATAGAAGAGTCGCGAAAGTTGGCGTGCATGCTTGTCTACCCAATATGCATCCAAACATATGATCAGGTTTAAATTCTAAGAATCTGGTCAAAGCAGAGTCTGCATCATGGAGTTTTGTTAGGGATTGGCTTAAAGATGGTGAAAATAGCTCTAAACATCGTCAAAGTTGGCATGCACTCTTATTTTCCAAATGCGGATTTAAATCTATGATTAAATTTTAATTTTGAGAAATTAGTCAAACGTGAAACTTCGTTGTACGGTTTTGCTAAGGTTGGGCTTAAAGGGGGTGAAAATATTTTGGAATGTCTCAAAAGTTTGCATGCACGCTTGTTGATCGAATTGGCATTGAAATTTATGATCAAATTTAAATTCTCAGAAACTGCTCGAAAGGGAAACTCCGTCGTGCGATTTCAACACGGTTGGGCTTAAAGTGGGTCAAAATAGCTTGAAACGTCGCGAAAGTTGGTGTGCATGCTTGTCTATCCAATATGCATCCAAACATATGATCAGGTTTAAATTCTAAGAATCTGGTCAAAGCTGAGACTGCATCATGCAGTTTTGTTAGGGTTTGGCTTAAAGATGGCGAAAATAGCTCTCAACATCGTGAAAGTTGGGATGCACTCTTCTTTTCCAAATGCGGATTTAAATCTATAATTAAGTTTTAATTTTGAGAAATTAGTCAAGCGTGAAACTTCGTTGTGTGATTTTGCTAAGGTTGGGCTTAAAGGGGGTGAAAATATTTTGGAATATCTCAAAAGTTTGCATGCACGCTTGTTGATCAAATTGGCATCCAAATTTATGATCAAATTTAAATTCTGAGAAACTGCTCGAAAGGGAAACTCCGTCGTGCGGTTTCAACAGGGTTGGGCTTAAACAGGGTCAAAATAGATTGAAACGTCGCGGAAGTTGGCGTGCATGCTTGTCTATCCAATATGCATCCAAACATATGATCAGGTTTAAATTCTAAGAATCTGGTCAAAGCTGAGACTGCATCATGCAGTTTTGTTAGGGTTCGGCTTAAAGATGGCGAAAATAGCTCGCAACATCGTGAAAGCTGGCATGCACTCTTATTTTCCAAATGCGGATTTAAATCTATGATTAAATTTTAATTTTGAGAAATTAGTCAAACGTGAAACTTCATTGTGCGGTTTTGCTAAGGTCGGGTTTAAAAGGGGTGAAAATATTTTGGAATGTCTCAAAAGTTTGCTTGCACGCTTGTTGATCAAATTAGCATCCAAATTTATGATCAAATTTAAATTCTAAGAAACTGCTCAAAAGGGAAACTCCGTCGTGCGGTTTCAACAGGGTTGGGCCTAAAGAGGGTCAAAATAGCTTGAAACGTCGTGAAATTTAGCGTGCATGCTTGTCTATCCAATATGCATCCAAACATATGATTAGGCTTAAATTCTAAGAATCTCATCAAAGCTGAGACTGCATCATGCAGTTTTGTTAGGGTTTGGCTTAAAGATGGTGAAAATAGGTCTCAATATCATGAAAGTTGGCATGCTCTCTTATTTTCCA
Source organism: Pseudotsuga menziesii (assembly GCA_001517045.1). Taxonomy (NCBI): domain Eukaryota; kingdom Viridiplantae; phylum Streptophyta; class Pinopsida; order Pinales; family Pinaceae; genus Pseudotsuga; species Pseudotsuga menziesii. The sequence continues at coordinate 1,706 of LPNX010449038.1, read as the reverse complement.
AATGCGGATTTAAATCTATGATTAAATTTTAATTTTGAAAAATTAGTCAAACGTGAAACTTCATTGTGCGGTTTTGCTAAGGTTGGGCTTAAAAGGGGGTGAAAATATTTTGGAATGTCTCAAAAGTTTGCATGCACACATGTTGACCAAATTGGCATCCAAATTTATGATCAAATTTAAATTCTAAGTAACTGCTTGAAAGGTAAACTCCGTCGTGCGGTTTCAACGGGGTTGGGCCTAAAGGGGGTCAAAATAGCTTGAGACGTCGCGAACGTTGGCGTGCATGCTTGTCTATCCAATATGCATCCAAACATATGATCACGTTTAAATTCTAAGAATCTGGTCAAAGCTGAGACTGCATCATTAATTTTTGTTAAGGTTTGTCTTAAAGATGGCGAAAATAGCTCTCAATATCATGAAAGTTGGCATGCACTCTTATTTTCCAAATGCGGATTTAAATCTATGATTAAATTTTAATTTTGAGAAATTAGTCAAACGTGAAACTTCGTTGTGTGGTTTTGCTAAGGTTGGGCTTAAAGGGGGTGAAAATATTTTGGAATGTCTCAAAAGTTTGCATGCACGCTTGTTGATCAAATTGGCATCCAAATTTATGATCAAATTTAAATTCTAAGAAACTGCTCGAAAGGGAAACTCCGTCGTTTGGTTTCAACAGGGTTGGGATTAAAGGGGGTCAAAATAGCTTGAAACGTCGTGAAAGTTGGCGTGCATGCTTGTCTATCCAATATGCATCCAAACATATGATCAAGTTTAAATTCTAAGAATCTGGTCAAAGCTGAGACTGCATCATGCAGTTTTGTTAGGGTTTTGCTTAAAGATGGCGAAAATAGCTCTCAACATCGTGAAAGTTGGCATGCACTCTTATTTTCAAATTGCGGATTTAAATCTACGATTAAATTTTAATTTTGAGAAATTAGTCAAACGTGAAACTTCGTTGTGCGGTTTTGCTAAGGTTGGGCTTAAAGGGGGTGAAAATATTTTGGAATGTCTCAAAAGTTTGCATGCACGCTTGTTGATCAAATTGGCATCCAAATTTATGATCAAATTTAAATTCTAAGAAACTGCTCGAAAGGGAAACTCTGTCGTGCGGTTTCAACAGGGTTGGGCTTAAAGGGGGTCAAAATAGCTTGGAACGTCGCGAAAGTTGGCTTGCATGCTTGTCTATCCAATATGCATCCAAACATATGATCAGGTTTAAATTCTAAGAATCTGGTCAAAGCTGAGACTCCATCGTGCAGTTTTGTTAGGGTTTGGCTTAAAGATGGCGAAAATAGCTCCCAACATCGTGAAAGTTGGCATGCACTCTTATTTTCCAAATGCGGATTTAAATCTATGATTAATTTTAATTTTGAGAAATAAACGTGAAACTTCGTTGTGTGGTTTTGCTAAGGTTGGGCTTAAAGGGGGTGAAAATATTTTGGAATGTCTCAAAAGTTTGCATGCACGCTTGTTGATCAAGTTGGCATCCAAATTTATGATAAAATTTAAATTCTAAGAAACTGCTCGAAAAGGAAACTCCGTCGTGCGGTTTCAGCAGGGTTGGGCTTAAAGGTTGTCAAAATAGCTTGAAACGTAATGAAAGTTGCAATGCATGCTTGTCTATCCAATATGCATCCAAACATATGATCAGATTTAAATTCTACGAATCTGGTCAAAGCTGAGACTGCATCATGTAGTTTTGTTAGGGT
>LPNX010449032.1:76406-117897 GCA_001517045.1 Pseudotsuga menziesii | reverse complement strand
GTAACTCGAGCCTACATGAGTTAACTTAAGCCGACATGTTAATTGAGTAAACTTTAAGTGAACGGATGAATATAAATAGAGGTGTAGTGCTCCTCACTTAAGACACACACACTCACTTGGAATAGCGCACTTGTGGAGGAGAGGAGTTGCTAGAGAAGGAGGAGAATCAGGTTTTTGATCTCCTTGTTGGTTTTATCTTTTATCTTTTGGGGCATCTATATTGAGGAAGCTTTTGCTAGGTTTTTCCCTTTAGGGTTTTCCCAGGATAAATCTGTGTTGTTCTTGTGATATTGTTTCTTTAAGTGATCCTGTTTTATATGCTTTTATTATGAAAAATGAAATGATCTACTGATGTCTTAGTTAAGCATATGAAAATTTAACAAGAGTCTAATAACCCTAGTGCCCCAGAACTACGGGGACTTTAACCCTTACCCAATCAGAGGGTTACCCACTATGAATTGACATGACTTGTTTACATTATAGATCCTCCCGATCGAAACATCAGGGCATGGAAACATGACTCAATTACATAATAGATACATCCCATAATAAACATCAGGTTATAGTACATAAGATACATAGATGAATACATTCCAAAGTTACAAATACATCAACACTCCCATACACTACAAGCGGAGGTATGTAGCCAATTATAGTCTCCCTCAGCTTCAACACATAAAGCGACTGTGCTGTTTAACCTCTACCTGGCCGGGACACCTACAGAATAACCTTTGCAAGTACCCCCTGTGATACCTAGGTAAGGCAACTAATGTCAGCCCAATATAACCAATGCTCATGTTGACATTCGTAGGTGGGATCGACCATATGGGCAGGATAGGAAAGCCCAAAAATCTTGAAATATCCCCTAGATATGAATACAATCCTGGAAATATCTCCGGTGATACTCAATTACAACCAGGGGTCATCCCAATAATAACTACTCACACTGCCTCGTGCTTAACTCCCTTGTAAGAGGAGGATCCTGAGGAACACTAATTATATAAAGGATTTCACACTCTCACTTGGACAGACACCTAATTGTTTTTCTTAGTGGTATTGGAGAATTGACTCACAATGAACTATTCCAAGACTCTAAAACCTAGTATTGTTGATGTACCCTAGAAAAGAAAAGAGTGTAATTCATTTTATTAAGCGTTGATTTTAATTGGCTATGATTACTCAAAGGGAAATGGCTATGCAACTAATGATAAGAAGACTCAACAGTGAAATAAAAGTGCACACCTAACAAGCAATGAAAAATGCAATCTTGTAGAATGAAAAACAGGGTATGCCACTACATGAGATGCATAAATATATATTCCTTTCAAATGCCAATGCAATCCTTCCTATATGAAAGCCTAAATACAACTCTCATCCAAGAAATCCAATGCAAGTACCTCCTCAATCCATATCTAAGATGCAACTAAGAGTGAAACTATTTCATATTTCTCAATATAGAAGAAATGAAAATGCAACAAAAGTCATCTAAAACTCTTAGTCTCTGCAGCAAGTATAAAACACAAGCCCAACCAGACATCGAGACAAAAAAGAGTAATGCACTAATCAAAAAACAAAAAGGATAAATGACTAAAACTACTTTCAAAGAAAAATCAATGAAAAAGTGGTCTCTGGTCACAAAAGAAGCATCCAACAAACAACATCAGAACCCAGGAAGACCCAAACACACTCACAACCCACCTAACAACTTCCCACAACATCAAACTCAACCAAAAGGGAGGATGTACGTGACTGTTTAAAGAACAACATCGTATGTACATGACTTTTGTCCAAAAATATGCATGTATATGCATATTTTGGACAAAAACTTGCATGTATACGCGACTTTTAGCCAAAAATCTGTGTATGTACGTGAATTTTGGCCAAAAACCTGCGTATACAAAGAAGACAGTGGTAAAAAGCAGGCCAAGGGTCAAACCAATAAAGGGGAGTTTCAATGGATGAACATACTACTAAATGAAACACATAAATAGGGAGAAACAAAGAGCAAGTCAATAAGATCAAGCACATTGTGTCCCCAAACCCCAAAGAAAAACAAGGAACGTCCCTAGTATGGTCACCAATTATGTTACAGAGAAAACTTCCTATGGCTTGGGGTGTACCACAACAGACAAAGAAACTGCATAAATCAATCCCTTCCCAATATGCAACAGAAATAAAACATCTAACACTAAAGGATCTCGACACATACCTTATTCTGGACGATTGTAGTAGATCCCCATTGAGCTTTTTCCAATCCAGTTTGCGTTAGCAATTTACTCTCAACAACAGTAAACAAGGAAAGCATTCTATATAATGTAGTGTTAGGCTTACTCTAGCATATATAATCAATGATACATAAGCAATTAAATGCATCCATGTATTCAATATTCATTTAAAATCACATCATTAGACAGGAAAATATATTTCTATTAAGTAAATTAGAGATTACATAAGTGAAAACCTCTGTTGGCATGTCTGCGAACCGGAGAAATTGAGTCCTCCACTTGGGCCTCCACCACCTCAATCTTCCATCTCTCGATAGCAAGCTCACAAGCAAAGGAAATATTGGGAAGAACGCAAAGTGCCCCAAGGGACAAAGGGATGCAGACTCAAGTATAAGCAAGCTATGACAACAATGGACTATAGTTTTCTTGCTCTTCAATTCCTCTTCTTCAATGTATCCAAAGGGTTCCTTACATAGTGCTTCAATGGGGTAATGGAAGGTCAAATACGATCAATTTCAAGGTATATGGAAGGCTAAAAGACAAGTGAATCGTATCCATATCAAGTAAAACTCCAAAAACATTTGGCCTTTTGCACACATCCCGATGTTTGTGGGTTTACGGGTAATATCCGCTTATATATGCGAGAAAGGGATTAAAAGTCACGTATAGCCAATAATGAGTGTTTTTAGGGATGATCTTGGAAACATCAAAGGTACAAAAATAGTCCATGGGGTCCAAAGAGTCTGCAGAGGGACAAGGAAGGCCATAAAAGTGTGATCAACCATGTGTGGTAAATCAGTTGTAACATAGGCCACCATAATCTGGTCAGTCAAAGAAGAAAAACAATATATACCAAGAGTTTGGGGATAAATATCCTACATAACTAAAGTATCATGAAACCAATTTGCTATAATCATATCTATAATACTTCTAAGAGCCTAAATAAACTTCAGTAGGGGACTATAAAGTCATATAGAAAATTGTTTTAGGAATTCGGTCCTCAGAGGCCTAAGGAACCTCTTTCTGCTTAATACAGTCATAAATGACTGAGTTCACTTTATCTAGTATTTCATCATGAGGAAAATGGCCTATGATTAACAGCCATATCACAAAGTTCTCAGGTTTTTGTTGGCACTCAATTCTATGAATTTAACAATGCAAGCTATTAAAACATTATATTATGACAAGACCTTATGACAATTTATCTATTACTGATATCCCTCTCTTGAGGACAAAGATGAATTATATAAACATTATGTGAGACATATATTTAGAAGTACCTACATTTAATACATCTTAACTAGAAAATGTGTTGCATTGTTGCTTTAGCATAGATGTTGTCCACTTGGATTGGCAGAATGGATCCTTAGTTCCTTGAGATTGTTTGAAGATTGAAAAAAAACATCAAATCCAATTCCTATCTCTGGTACAGAATATTTATAGAAACTACTAGTGTGATCTTGTTATGTAATGAATGAATAGATTCATGCTACCACACACAATATGAGTAGAATATGATAAAATAGATTTATTGATTATTGTTCATTTTTATTTTATATTTTAAAAAGTTTTATATTAATTGTATAAATGTATGATATAGAAATGCGATCTTTATTCCATTACTCTTCTACTAATTCAAGTGTCTGGTTGCGAATTGTCAGTATTTAGGAGGTGAAGAAAAATATTTTGAGGAATAAATTAGATGAAAAAAATAATATTGAAGAATTTTTAGACTATGAGCACGTTCATAGAGAAAATGTTACCGAGAACGATCAATATTTATCATCTCTTGGTTTGAAAATTAGGCAAGTTATTAATCCACTTTCTTGTTTAATAGTTCTTAATGTTTTATAAGAAAGAGTTGCATGTATATAAATACTAATATGATATATTTTTTGTTTTATAGGGAAGGAAAATATTTCAAATACAACCACCAAAAAATCAAAGGAAAGTAAAAATATAGCGGTGTAAACTTGTAAAAGCCAACACATTTTTCATTCAATAAATGTAGCTGATGAAAAAAAGAGATGTGGTGATGTGTATCCTGATACAACACATGGATATGTGCAATATGATACATCACATGATGATGTGAAACTCAAGGAGCATAATCATCTATTAACACAAAGTCTAAAAGACATTATTGATCAACATGATAAAACAAAAATTAAATTAGGTCTACGTTTGATTTATTCAAAATTAAGGGACATGTTTGAAGGCACATTTACAGAGACTAGTACTAACAAACCTATTTACACACCTAATGTGGCCAAGGATCATGCAGGTCTAGTTACTACAAGGTATGCAGAGATGACACTTACATTTGGAGTGACTCAAAATACACATCTTGCATCTATGACTTTTGATGAAATTGGATCACCTAGAAATATTGGTAGTGGTTCAAAGGATGTGTTTGCTTCTATTAAAACACAAAGACTGGGCCAAAATTGGTTCAAATATACACAGAGTAACACAAAATACATAAAATTAGAAGGTAAGAATCCTTTCTTGGTTGAGGTGTCAAAATATAGTGATCCCATTGGGTAAAATTATGGAAGGTGGTCCATTGAGTTAGGTACATGATTTAGGGACCATTTGGATATTTGCAAGTCAATCTTTGTAGAGAAAGACCCAAGAGATATGGAAAATGTTACATTAAAATGGAAAATTATTTTTAGACTATCAGTGGATAGGTCTCTAGAAAATATTACGAGCAAAGGATGAGAATTATGATGAACAATTTTAGATACAATTGTAGAAAATCAAGCATGGAGGGAAAAGATAGGACAAACTCCTCTCTAACTCCCAAATAGTAGGAGTAATTGGAGGAAAATATGCATTCCTTAGAATATTTGTCAAAGAGGAACAAAGGAAAGAGAGAAATAGATACTATGAGGGATACATATTCATTTGGTCAAGGTTTGTTGCAACCAAAAAAGGAAAATTTGGAGTAAGTGTATGGAATTTTTATTGAATTTATGTCGTGTTATTTAGTTGGATTTGTTTATTAAAATGGTTGTATGTTAAGATTTGACATTTTATTTTAGGTGCAATGCACTAAGAAAGAAACAAGTGAAAAATATATTGTGGATTATATGACATCATTGGATTCTAGTGAATCTGACAATAAGATCTAGCAGAAATATGGATTGTCCTTGGATGTTTGAAAACCATTTGTTGGAGTTGAAAGAAGTAAAAATTTAACAACCACTATAAATTTAGATGTAAACATGAATCATGGGTACCATCATGTAATGCGATGCATATATAGGATAAATGATACACTTTTGAAGTTGGTTTCCTCCATTACACCAATAGTTTCTGCATGGAATGAACATAAGGACATAGTTTCAGATGAGGTAATTTTGTTGTATTGATGAAGGGTATTCTATTTGAATACACTTTTCTCTTGTATTTTGTACCTAAGTAGTTTTATTATTTTCCTCAAGGAGTCCCATTTTCAACACCAGTAGTTCTAGTTGTTGCAAATCCAATTCTCTAGTATTTTTAGTTCAAGTTCTAATTCTAGTTGTTGAACATGTATTGTCATTGATGTCAAAGGATCGAATGATTGAACATGAATTGTCATTGATGTCAAAGGATATTGATTTAAAAGGATATTGTTGAACATTGGAAGATTTTTTAACATGTTGTATTTGATATACTAATGCTAAAAGAGATTAAAAATTCCTCACACAAATCCAATTTGAAGAAATACATATGGAAGAATGTGGAATTTTAAAAAGGGAAAAGATCCCACCATATCAATTGTCATAAGTGTGCAAATAAAAATTCACAATGAAGAACGTTGAAAATGGCAGATATGTGCAAATACCATTTGCATGGGACTAACAAAAGAAAAGCATGGAATACAGACTTATGTGTAAATTCCCATAAAGTAAATAATGTGTGATATGAAGGATTATGAGAAAGAATATTAGTTATGTGAAAAAGTCCCACAAGGAGGTTGGAATATGTGCACAAAACCCTACAAGTATTAATTGCGATAAGTGATATGCTGACGCAAATCATAGCTCGAAGAAAATTCAAACAAGTGGGAGAGTTATTCAAGGATAAGGAACTTCAACAAGTAGAGACATCTCTTGAGCTAGAAAGAGTATAAATAAGAAATAAATAGATGTGTTGAAGTAATCTTGTAAGCATGAATACTTGAATATATTATGATTTGGACAAGGTTTGTTTTTGGGTATCAATGGCCCATTGATCGCAGAAAGATTTGTATGCAGCGAAGTTGAAGTGTGTAAATCAATAGATGGTATACAATAACAAGATCACTTTATATAAGTATTCTCATAATCTGGACATGAGAATTTCTTACATAGTACAAGACGCAGATCGTAAGCTACAAAAGTGACTGAGTTTGGAACATTATTTAGTATAGAGAAGCATATCACATTTTTTATCACACATCATGGTTTTGATAACTGCCTATACTGACATAGATCAAAGGGATTACAATAGTTGTAGTTTTATAGTAAAGGTAATTTCCAGTTCTTTGTTATACATTCATATTTCTATATCAGGGAGGTTAGATGGGGAAAGAATAAGGGAGTTAGAGATTCCTTCAAGAATTTGTTGGTAAAACATCTGAGGGATGTTGGATGGGGAAAGGAACAGGGAGTTGCATATTCCTTCGAGTCGCAACTGGTAAAAAAAAATCAGGGTGTTGTAGCATCCTTTTTGTTGGATCAAATAAACTTATGGGGTTGGATCCTCCTTCTAGTTGGAGTTGGTAAATATGATTAGGGGATTTGCGCTTCCTTCCAGTTGGATCTAGTAAATATAATTTATGTTTGTAGTTATCCTTGGGTTGGTTCTTGGTTTCTAAAATTCATATTTTGTGTCGTAAGATAGAAATATGTTTAGGTCGGCCTAAAGTCCGTGATTCGGTGCTCACATAGATCGAAGTCATTGCAGGTCGTGCCTATAACCAGCATATTGTACTTTGATTCCTGTAACCAACATATTGTACTTGAGGATTAGATTGATACTTGAAATGATTTGGTGCTCATGTTTGGATATTGCATTCTCCCACTTATGCAATAATTATTTTATTTATAGATATACTTATAATTATTTTTCAGTGTTTGTCCACTATTGTTCTTGTTTCTGTTAAAAAAATTTTGATTGATGAAAATTGGTTAGTTGTGAAATAATTTGAAATCTACACTTATACCGATCCCCCCCATATTAGTATAAGATAAATCCAATAATTGGTATCATATCGGGTGTCTTTAGTAACAAATTAAAACCTACAAGAAATATCCAACACAAATATGAACAAACAAAAAGGTCTGTCTACCAACCAAAAACCAGGATTTGACATCTCCAATTATATATTCTAGAAAATACACATGGAGGTCTATCTGTAGTCTCTCTGTATGGATATTTGGAGATCAACGAAGGATGGCTATGATTTTACTAAGGCAACCATAGATGAATCATAAGGAACTGATGAACACACAATTTCCATAACTATGATGATTGACCCAAAAAATAAAGAAAGTCTGAATGGAATGCAAGAGAAAATAATGTGATACTATGTGGACTATATTATGTTGAATTTACCAAAGTCATGCAATGTACTACAACAAAATAAAATTGGGAAAAACTATCGAGTAGTTACAAAGGAGATGAAAAGGTCAAGAAGGATAAGATGCAAACCTCAATTTGAAACATTGAAGATGAAGGAGGATGAAGATATTGCAACATATTTTCTCAAAGTAGATGAGATCATAAATTTTGTATAGGGACTTAGAGAAACAATTGAAGAATACTCAATTGTACAAAATATCTTAAGAAATCTTCCCTCACAGTTCAATTCAAAGGTGTTAGTCTAAGAGGATAGATCTAGCTTGGATAAACTGACAAAAGATGAGTTGTATGGAATTATCACTGCTTATGAGATGAGGATTGATCCAGTGCATGTCTCCATAAAGGAAGCAAAATTTAAATACAAAAGGAAGCCAAAAACGAACAAGAATGAGTGAAAGAACATAGCTAACATGTTTGATGAAGAAGAGGGTAACTTTGTAAGAAAGTAAAAATGGGGACAAGGAAAGTACAAGGGGAAGTTAACCTTCAAGTGTTTTAAATGTGGCTATATTGGACATTTTGTTTCAAAGTGCACATATGAATAAAACAAATAAAGTGAGAATGAAGAAGGATAAAATTACCAAGAAAAAAGAAGTAAGAACCAACAAAATAGAGTTGGAGACGGAAATAAACTTTTAAAGCAGAAGAAGAACCTATACAGTAAGGAGGACAATATTGCATCATAAGAAGAAGATAAAAATGACAATACAAGAGATGTAATTTTCATGAAACTTATTCAGGATGAAAATTCAGTAGAAGAAGGATGATCAACAATCAAAGTAGTTTAAGGAATCACGTCAAAACCATCTAAGAAGTGGACCTACAATGGAATTTGTATGTCTTCTAAAAAATATGGCACTAAGTAAAAGTCTAGTTGCACTAAAGAATCCTCCAAACCAGAAAAGAAGAATGAAAGTAAATGTTCCTACAATGGAATTAGCTTACCATATTCAAAGACTAAAGAAAAAGAAATATCAAATGATATAGCAGAAGGGTATAAGTTTGAATATGATGAATGTATTGAAGTAGTTTGGGAAGCAGAATTAGTCAGTGCATTGGAAGAACTAAAACAATCAAGGAAAAACAATAAGGTGCTAAAGGAACAATTGAAAAAGGAAAAAGAATAAGTCAAGCAAATTAAGGATATGCATGAAATATTAGAGAAGCAAATTAATTTTAGAGAAGATGGATTCTTTTACACAAAGAAAAGATAAAGGATATTGAAGAAAAAAATATTTCACTTGAAAATTCTTGGAAGGAGTCAAAATCAATGAATGAGATACTACGAGATCAAAGTGTACAAAAAGAGTTAGAAATTTCACACTTGAAAGATGAGCCAGTTTGCACAATACAGGGGAGAACCAAAACTTACATGGACACAGATACTCAAGCCAATTTCAATAACATCTCGATAATTCTAGACAAGATCCTAAGAAGCCGAAGGTCTCTAGAAGACAAGAAAAACATTGGATATACCAAAGTAGGTGATGAGGTGTGAGACAAAGGAGGACTTGTTTTTAAACAATAGAATACATCTCATAGAATATATGAACTACTCATAAGAAATAAGAATACCATGTATGTTAACTCCTTCACATATAAAAATAGATTCATTCTAGTAAAGTGTTGGAGATGTGACTATGTGACTATGTTGGACTATGTTATGTGTGTGATGAACATGGGCATAAGGCTTTGCATTGTTCCATGAGAGAAAAATAGAAAAATTTTTTATCTGGCATAGCATGTGGAAGAGCGTACATCACAGAAGTAGAGAACAATTGTTAACACATGGGTGAAGAAGGTTTCTTAGGAGTGCACGGAATATATAAACAAGGTTAGCTCAGTTCATGCAGCAAGAAATTACTACCTTCATTGCTAAGTAAAAGAGGTTATGCAAGATTCTTGAGTTCAAACAACTTCCTCAGGAATTGAAGGACTAAATTAGTATATTGTTGAATATAGAATATAATTAAATATTGTTATTTTATATTATGAAATATGTAGTTTTTAATTTCAAAAATGTGGGATTGTCATAAATAAAAATAGTAAGGAGATACATGATTGCGCAAAATGGATTTTTTGTATTATATTGAAAAAGTGTTATTATAAAATTGGAGCTTCAAATCTTTTATTACAAAAGGACACAAATTGGAATACATAAAAAATATGGAGCCAAACATTAGTGGAGTTTTGAGGTCTAAAATGGACCTCATAAGGGAAATAATAAAATAAGAGATATAATAATAAAATAAAAGTTCTAAATTTTGGATGGGAAAAAGAAAAACTAATTTTTCTTATTGTATTTTTGACATATCTGCTTATCGGTTCACCCAAATTTTGAGATTGAGGACTCATTGGATGAAAAATTTAATTTCGCATCCAACCCATACCCACATTGCATACTTATGAGGTTCCCACGACATCCAAAAATGAAATCTTCAATAAAAAAAGGTGTTTTAATATTAAAATATGTTTTTATTGAAATTTTCATTTTTGGGTGTCGTGGGAACCTCAAAAGTATGGAGTGTGGGTATAGGTTACATGCGGAATTTAATTGCTCATCCAATGAGTCCCCAAACTAGAAATTTGGGTGAGCAGATAAGGAGATATGTCAAAAATACGATAAGAAAAAGTAGTTTTCTGTTTTTCCCTCCATTTGTTTTTACAAATTTTACCCTTATGGTTGACATCATCATATTGAATCCTATTGGTTCTTATAAAGTGAATTTTAATTGTACAATTTTTGTTTTGAGCCCCATTTTTTAACTCAAAACTCCCATAATGCAAAATCAAAACAAAGTCAGTCCCATCATGAAAAAATTGAAGCAGATGGATGATGCACACAACTCATAGATGTAGTTCGAGATCAATTTCTTCATCATGAATAGAAGGAAGAAGTGATAGGTACAAATCCAAATGCATTGGAGTTGGCTTAGCGAGATATAGTGACTATAGAAAAGAAATAAGGTTCATTGTTCAAGATGGAAAATAAAAGGAAGTGTGCTTGGCCCTAATATGATTCAGATGATTGAGTGTCTATTGTTTTCATTGTTCCAAATGGTTGATCCAATTGGTGAGATGAGAAAACTTATCAGAAGTGTCCCGGTTAAACTAAGCCTAGTGATACCAGTGCATGAATTTAGTCTCTTTGAATTGACAATGTCATAGTCTCAAGTAAACCGTCATTCTTCCAAATTCCCCCTGCTATGATTGAACCACAGAGTGAAGACCATCAAGAGAGGAATTTAATTTATGAAAATAAGAAAAGGTGATTTCAGGAAAAAAAACTATGAAAACTAATATTGAAGTCTATTGTAATCAATCAGATTGCAAGGTTACCAATGATACACATATAGATTACTATAAAAATGATAGATATAAGAGATATAGAATGGTAGTCAGAATAATAACTTATATTAATCAAGAACACATTTGGTTTCATACATGAAACTGAACCAAATATCTATCCGACTCTACAGCCTATATATATTATTTACAATCAGTTTACGTAACTAGTACATGTCGGTTCAACTAACCAACACAACCTATGAGGTCAACATAATATACAGTTAGTCGAACAGAGGATCTAGTCGACTTGGTCGACTAGGCTCCTCCAACATATCCCCGAGCACAAAATATTTCTTTGTCTCGAAGAAATGTGGATATGAAAATATTATGTCTTAAGTAGCCATGCTATTGTATTGTTCATCAGGTACAGATTGTGTTATCTGATGGATGATTGCTACTGAACGCACACTTCTACAATATATTCTACAGTGACTGATAACTGATGTTGAAATTACTCCCAAGTGTGAAGTGCTTTCTGTATGTTTTATATTCAAGGTGGTGAGGCTCGACAAGTTCTCTATCTTTTGGTGCATGTCTATGTTGAGTATGTTGATCATGTCGGTAACCAAAAGTTGTGTATTCTCTTTGAAAATGGAAAGTAGTCATTTCATTTGCACCCTGATTTTGTCAAGACTAGTGAGACTAGTTCTAGCATGGCTAATCCCTTGATGCTCCTATTTTTCTAGTTTTTCTAGTCTATTCATTTCCAACACGAGTTGATCATGAATTGTCTGTGCCATTGCTTTAGTGCTTGGTCGACGGTTCTGAAGTGAACTGATAAGTTCATGAGTCTTCTGCATTTTTTCAAACACTTGTCAATAATGAGTATACCAGTTTTGCAATACCTTGGTCGTGACAATGGATTCTACAATGTACTGATGTAATAGTTTGTAAGGTGTAGTGACGTTGTAAACTGATTTCTCAGTAGAGCAATAGTTTCCTTAGACTTCTCATGTCATATTTCCTTTAATTGTTCCTGAAAATTGGACACGACACTTTCAAAAATACGATATGCTTTGTTGAGGGGTTTGTCATATTCAACCCCTTATGGAATTGTAATAACTTGTCACGCTAGACTTTCACACTTGGTCAAAAATTATGTCTAGTCTGTATTCAGTTTCTTGAGTTTTTATTTTGTTTTCTCTCTTCTGTGTCTAGATTCTTTAATAATAGCATCTTCCAATAGGTCTAGTTCTTCTTCTTTTTCCTTATTTGCATTGATTTCCATTGTAGAACCTAATTGGGCTAGATGAATCAATGAAGGTACCTGCCGATGAGACTATTGCAGTTGTCGTTGTTGCCATTTTTCTTGTTTCATTCTCTCTTTTCTTGATTTTCTTCTCCCCCTCCCCTACTCTAGGGATTGTCTATCGGTTTCTTGTGATGGCAGACTGTCTACTAGTGCATTATGTGTTTGTTTAGTGGGTACAATAGTAATAACATGGATCGATGGTCATATGTCATGCAGATTAGTGATAGGTGGTGATTATAGAGGGGGTCGCGTAGGTGAAGGAAGGGGTGGTGGTTGCTTAGAAGTTAAAGGTAATTTAGTTGGGATGGAACTTGTCGATAATAGCTTGTCGACAGTTTCAGTTGTTTCAACAAGTTTTCCGATAAGTTCTACAGAGTTGACAGGGTCAATATTTTTGACAATTTCTTTAGAGTCGGTAGGTTTGGTTGTTTCATTGGTGGGGTTATTGATGATGGGTTCAAGAAGTAGTGGGTTTTTGATAGAATGGGGGATAAATGAGGAATTTTTTTCAGCCACAATGTCATTGGTTACATTAGGATTTCTTTGCAGAATGGTCTTGGTAAACCCAACAACTTGTGCTTCGAGTATGGAGGATTATGGATGGTCGAGACTCTAGGTACATCTAAACTATCGTGTGGAGTGTCTGTGTCTATAACTGGTATTTTACCATAATTTTATTCAATTCGAAGAGAATGGATGGTAACTGGTTTATGAATTCTTAGAGTTCATTGTCCTTTTTTATTTGGGTGCAGAGTGGTGTGGGTAATGACTGTAAATATGGATGTGTGATGGTAAGTGGTGTGGTGGTTGTCGAACTTGGCGTGAATTCTTCGGCAATTTGGGTCGGATATGGAGGTGGTGGGGTTTGGGTAAGATTGACAGAAGGTGGTGTAATGATTTTTACTCTCTTTTGGATACTTTGTGCTCTTTTCTCCTCTTCTGTGATAAACTTGTGGAACTATTCATCAACCGGTATCTTGCTTCTAACGACATCCTCCAAGATCTAAGTTGTGCTATCATACAACTCTGCATTATCATATTCTGTTGGTTCTTAGAGGATGAGTTTACATTTCCCCTTTCCTTTTAATGTGTCCTTCCTTTTCTGTCAAGCTTTAAGTAACTCGTCAGCTATCCGATAGATATTTTCTTTGGTGAGTGCATGTTTTGGAAGAGAGGTATCATATTGGGTTCTCTCATTAGTCGATTCTTCTTCCTCATGTGCTTGTTTTGTAGTTGTTAATGCGAACCCAAATGGGTTTATGTCACAAGTATTGTTGTGGTCAAGAGTGAAAGTGCTTATATGTAGTCAAACTTCATAGCCATCTTCTTTCTCTACATCAGTTAAAGGCTTGACTATTGGTTGATTGATTTTCTTCACTATAGGTGGTATATCCAACTTGGTATTAGATTGTCGACTGAGTTCTATGAATATTTCCTCCACTAAAGGGTAGAAGTTGAGTTCTTTTGTGTTTCCTCCAACTCCTTGTAGATACCAAACCGATGTATGGTCCAATTCAAGTTGAATGTGTGATGATGGTGGTAGACATCTTCATACATTCTGTGGTACCTGCCATCGATCAGTTTTTATTTTTGATCCTTGGAACCATGTGTCCAACGAAATTTTTGTTGTTGTTTCTCCCAGACAACAACTAGCTGTGGAAGAAGATTTAAAATTCCACATTTCGACCCAATTTGGTTCAGTGAATTCCTTATTTCTGACTGGTTGAAGATGGTACATAGTGATTTAGATTATCAGTGAAGGGCATCGGATTTGGGTGCCTTCCTCTTGGAACTTTACGCATATGTACTTGATTATCTCGGATAAATGTTCAACTCGGTGGTAGAGTTTCCCTTTTGTCGACATGTTTTGAACTTCTTCTATCATGTCGAGATTTAATTCAGAACTTATTCTAGTGCTTGTTAAATCCATACAGATAATTTTGGCAGCTATATTTGGCATGCCATAGATGATTTGACTAATTATCATCCCTCTTGAGTTTTTTCCTACTGCTATACCTGTTAGTTCTTCCACGAGGCCCAGGATTAATCTAACATGAACCATCTCTCCCTTTTTTTAGTAATCCAGTGAGCCTATATATTAGGTCGCCGATAATTTCCACAGGTGTGTCGAAATAGAACTTGCCATTGTGGTACCTGCTCACAATGAATTGTCCAATTACCTCCTTTGTGTCGGCAAATCTATCCATAAGTGGTGCATTCATATAGATGAGGTCTGTACTAGAACTTAATATTTGGGCCTCATCTATCCATTTACCATCTTTGTTGCATCGCTGATCCTTAATTTCCTTCCAAATCCTTTTCCATGATGGCTCGACTACTTTATCATTTCGAATGTTATGTAGTCAGGTATCCAATGGTGTGTTATCTTTTCCTATTTGATTGGTCTTGTTTGATGCATACCTGGTAATTATAGTTTCCTTTTTGGGGGCCATTGTGTTGATTAGATGCTTAGGTTCACAAGGAGGTAAATTGGGCTCAATAGTTTGGGTGCTTTGGTGTTCTAGTTCTTCTCAGAATGAAGTCCATGTTTCTTCTAGTGTGGTATTTATAGAGAGATTATTTGGAGCGTGCGAGGGCATTGTGGATGGCAGTATTAATGGCAGACTTGACTGTGAAGGACAAGTTGTCAATGTTTATTTCGAGACATGTCGACTTTGGCGCTCTATGTGACAGTGGTCATGATGACTTCATTGGACTATTTTTTCTTCTTTATGTCGATGTATTTCTAGGTGATGATGGTGTCGGTGTTGTCGAGGTGGTTGAAATTCTTAATGTATGTTATGTTCATGTTGATAATTGTATCTACCAAACTATGTTTTACTGCTTCCTACCTCATAATTGATCCAAGTTCCTATCATACTAGTTCTCTTCAGAGTATTTTTTCTTGTGTTTTTGGATTTTATAGTCTTTATTTTTTATTATTACTTTTTTTTCAATTTTTTTATAGTATACAACCATTTTTTTTTAGGATTTGTAATGTTTTAGTCGAGCACCATTAACTAACTTTTGAAATACACGCCGTTGTAGTGTTTTTAGTTGAACTAATCCATTAGAATTGATTTTTTTGACAATGTATGGACCCATCCATTCGGTGTGTAATTTCTTAGGCTTTCCCTTTACTCGACTATTATATAATAATGCAAGGTCCCCAACTAACAGGTTTTTACATTTGATATTTTGATTGTGCCAAGATTTGTGTTGTTTCTTTTAGATTTCTTGGTGTTGTATTGCATTTAGTCGGTGTTCTTCTAGTTTAGATTGTTGTGTTAATATTTCTTTTCTAGCATTCTCAACACCGATGTGCAATATGTCAGCAATTAGAGGTGTTTGTTGTTAAAAGTGTAAAGGTGCAACTGCTTCCTCACCATAGACAAGTTGAAATGGTGTCTGATCTGTGGACCATTTTTATGTCATTCTGGATGCCCATAATAAAGTGGGTATTTTGTCTTCCCAATCATATTTGTTAGTGTTACATATTTTTGTTAATCCTCTAGTCAATGTTTTGTTAAAATATTCAATTGCACCATTAGATTGGGGATGATATGTTGTACTTTTTTGATGTTTGATCATAAATTGTTTTTACAAAGCTAGGATTTTTTTCTTTACAAAATGTGACCACTAATCACTGATCAAGGTCAATGGAAAACCAAATCTAGTGACTATATTCTTGTATATGAATTTTGCGGATATATCACTTGAGCAAGTTTCGACTGGTTCTGCTTCTGCCCACTTAGTGACATAATCGGTTGTTGTGATAATATATCGTGCTCCTATTTGTCTAGCCAGTATTGGAAATGGTCATATGAAATTGATTACCGAAATTTCAAATGTTAAGCTTTGGTTTACCAATATTAGAGGAATTTCATCACTTCGTAGAGGTCGAACTAGTCATTGGCATCAGTCACATTTTCTTATGAATCTTCGAAAATATATGTACAATGTCGACCACCATAATCCTGATTGTTGGATTTTTCTGGCTATTGTTTCTACCTAAAAGTGTCTTTCAGCGGGACCACAGTGTGCTTCATTCATTATAATTTCTCTTTCATGGTCAATAATGCATCGACGGAGTACATCATCTAATCCTAGTTTATAGAGGAATCTATTTATTGTAGTGTAGGGTGCAAATTTCATTGCTAGGATATTTTTCTTTTTATCGCTCATCCCTTATGGTGCTCATCCTTCCTCTAGAAATTGAGCAATTTCTTCTAAGTTGGAATATAAAACTTCAATTCGAAATAGATGTGCATCTAGTAAATCATATTTGATTCCAATCGGTTCTTCCCATGTGTCGATTCTCAACAAGTGGTTGGGTCCGACATTTTCTTTACCCGGTTGAAATATGACTTCAAACTCAAATTCTTGAAATAATAATATCCATTGAAATATTCTTCCATGATGCAATGATTTATTGAATAAATATTTTAGTGCTTGATGGTTGGTGTAAAACACAAATGGATTAGTGAGTAAGTAATGTCGGTATTTTTGAAGTGTGAATACTATTCTGAGTGATTCTCCTTCCATTGTCGAATAATTTTGTTCAACTTTATTTAATTTTCTACTACTCTATGAGTTTGGATGGTCCATTCCATCATCACCAAGTTGTGTTAATATTGCTTTGATTACTATTTCATATGCATCAATATGTACATGGAATTTGATCCACCAATTTGGAAATCATAATATGGGTGCTTTGACTAATTTTTTCTTTAGAATGTCGAATGATGTGGCACATTCATCGGTCTATTCGTACTCCTTATTTTGTTTTAGTAGTTCTTCTAGTGGATATGTCATGCCAAAGTAATGTCGGATGAACTTTCTGTAATACCCCATATGTCCCAATAATACTCTCACTTGCTTAGGATTTACTTGTGCTTTTAATTCAAGAATAATTTTAATTTTTACGTAGTCAACTTTAATACCTTCCTTACATACAACGTGTCCGAGTAGAATTCCTACTAGAGTTGCAAAGATGCACTTTTTGATATTGATGGATAATTGGATTTGTCAGCATCTTTCTAGCATAATTCTTAGCCATTTACAGTGGTTTTTTAACATGGAATAAATTTTCCAACTATCAAAATACACCACAATTATATATATATATATATTCCTGGAATGCTTTAAAGACTATTCTGAAGAAAACAACTCATGCATTTTTTAGTCCAAATGGCATCACTTTGTAAGCGAATGATCCAAATGCGCATACAAATGTTGTTTTATTTTGGTCTTCTTTAGAGAAAGGTACTTGATTGTATCCTGAGAATACATCTATGAATGAATAACACTCTGTTGATGCATGGAAAAATACCAGGTACCGACAATAGGGATTCTCTCCAATAACCGTTCCCAAATAGATCGCTTATGGTTTGGTATGGGGAATCTGTCTGGTTTGCGGTTCGGCTACCATAGAGTTAAAATGTATTCTTAAATATATTTTATCGGTTGCGGATCGATCCACTGTTTATATATTCTATCTTTTATGTATGAAAGGCAAGTGCCTATATTAAATGCAAGTAATAGAAATAGACCAACTAATCTAAATCTATTCTATCCTATCCCCAGGGAGCAAGATTAATATTAAATAAGAATGAATGATGTACTGTATTGTTTGCATAAAGAAATCTACAGATAACTAATAGATCCAAGATACATACATACAATAGAAAGTTAACATGGAGATAACTCAGTGACATTAAAACATTCATCATCCATTATTGCATAATATTCATCGCATAACATAAAATCAGTCATAACTCAGAAATAGTTCATAGGGTTAGGAATGATCTCACAGATTGTATATCGCGCTAAAGAAAGAAATAGTTCTTTATTCAGCTTTACAAAACATGCTTTGAGGCTTATGGAATACTCTCTCCAGCAAAAATTCCATCTTCTTTATTATAAAAGGAAATAGTTCTTATTATAACAAGCTTTAGTAACTATGCAAGCGAAAAGTCCCTTCTTCTTCGATCTATCTATATTTATACATTACAAAATGACCTTTCATCTCCTGCCCTTTGAGATTCCTTAACTTTCATTTACATAAGGTTTGTCTTTAGTGCTCTAAAAGTAAATACCAAATATTATAGATATGTCCATGTGTGAATAAGACAAACTACTTAAGTGTACCTAGTCAAACTATCTACGAATTGTTTCCAGGATGAAGCATCTGAGGCAATTGTCTCGAACTCTCTGGTTCTAAGAATATGATTGTGGCCTCATGTTCCACTAGCTGACCCTTTATGTCTACTATTCTGGTAGGATTCACTCTTAGCAGATATTCTAGTAGACAGTTACTAACCGTTGTTTGGGCCACTGGACTCTTTACCACCTTTGTATCTAAACCTTTAACCAACTGAATATTTAACTCATCTTCTTGTAGCTTATCATTCATTTGTTTTAAGTGTTCTCCCTCCTCTAGAAATTCTTGTAGCCTTTGTGATGAAGGATTCAAACATTTGTTGTTAGTTATCAACATCTTCCTAAAGAATTCTGCACATTTTTCAGTTGTCTTCTCCACTGCTTCTATCAACCTCTCAGCAACTCTACTGCTGAAATTTACAATATCACATTCGATCTACAATTGTTTTGGACATTTTTTGGCATGTTTTATGGGTGCTATATATTTGTTTCCAACCATGTCAGTTGGCCTTGTAGGATCTCCACAAAGTCCTAGGTTCTTTCCCTTTTTTTGTCATGGTGTCCGGCATGAGCTGTGACTGCAAATAACATAAAATTTGTTTCATCATTTCACATTTTTTAACAAAACTACACATATCATGAAATGCTAGGCACACTATTTATGAAACATAACCAGCAACCTGCCTTACCCCGCCATTCTCATCCATCAGGACAAGGAACACAAACTTAGTGCAATAAGGGAAAACTTTGGTAATAGAGACCTCTAGACACAACGAGCCTAACTAGAGTGCTCTTAGCTTTGTAAATGAAACAAGAAAAAAACCCTAGGCATGGGAAAACCTTCTTCTCACAAACATAACTTCATGGCTTACAGTTTGCAGGCGGACCTACCCTATCCCCAAAACACCAAGTTCAACATCAGCGGGGAAATACTATTCCATACCCAAAATCTAAAAGGTTTTCTAGAGACAGAGAAAATGTAGCTTCTATTTATGCCCAATGATGAGAGCCAGGTGAGCTCCATGCCAATGAAAAGCTCGGGCTTTTGGAGACTCATCATGATCTAATTGGTTGTGGGTGAAAACGCCTCCAGATGGACTGGTAAGGCTCTGGGAGTAGGTAAGGTGGTATTAGCAATCTTAATTCTTGATATGAGGAATGACTAAACCTAGGACGAGGAAAAATTTCCCTTTTAAACCTAAAAACCCAAAAAACATAACTTTCCTCCCTCCTCCACCCAACAACCAACAAATTGAAAAGCATACTGACAACACCAATCAACAAAAAGCACATGCAAAACCTACCTAGTAGATAATGGGTCGAACACGCAGTTGATGGATACTTGGGGAGATGTGCTAAGTGAGATTCAAACAAAGATTCCACCAATCGCTCAAAATATTTACCAGCAAAAAGCGACCAACATCGCAAAAAAACTCTCTGTGAAACAAGCTGTAACCCCCCCCCAATCAATATATAAATATCTTTTATAGTTTAACATCAATTAAAGATTCGGTAAGGCACTAAAAAACCACATGTGTGAGGATTGAAATGTGTCTAGCGCTAACACACAATGCATCAGGTGACCCTATATAAGTCATCTCAAGGACAGCCCCAACAAAGATGGCTCATCAATCTCTAATACTTCCACGACAATCAGCTTCAGACCCAAAACCATGCCCGCACTCCCTTCCGCGGCTTGATGTTCAAAATAGCGTTGATAAGAAAAAGGATAGTAGCCGCTATAGTGGCTGCAAATGAAAAAGAATCCATTGAAACGGGCTGGTGAAGATCAAGTAATGGAAAAAAACATCTTCACCGTTACGGCAAGGAAAACACAACACAAAATAAATACTAGTCGCCGTAGCGGCTCCAAGGTTGAAATCCTTCCACCATGGTGGGGCTCAAAAGAAACAAGACCATCCCCGATAATCAAACCAAAACTCTACCTGTTGTTGCGGCATGGATTTCCGAACATCTATGTTGTAGTGGACCGAAAACCTTTCCAGTGGTGCATAAAAAGAGTAACATCCATCGTAGTGGCTCAAATGTTACAATCATCCACCATTGTAGCATGAATAAAAAAAAACATCCGTCATAGCGGCTTGAAGTTGGATAACCGCCCACCGTAGAGGCTTGAAGTTGAACAACCGTCCACCGTAGCGATTCCAACTTGGAAAACCATCTGATGTAGCGAATCAAAATTTGACAAGCACCCTCCATTGCGGCTAAAAGAAACCTTTCTGCCTTAGTGAAAAACCAAAATCTTGAACCTTTTCCCATTATTAAACAAGTCACAAAAGCTGGATTTCAAAACTTAGAACTCCTAAGAAGCAAAAGATCATCTTAAAAAGGAGGTCCTAAAAAAAAGTAAAACTTTTTTGGGGAATAGTTGCAATAGCAACAATTAGCGACTGGCTGGTGAACACAAATCTTTGGAAAAAACTGAGTTTTAGGACCAAAAGTTGCTTCATGGTATTCTGTTAAATAAACTCTTCCCAAAATTTTAATATTTGTTTAAGATGTTCAGACTTTTTCAGGAATGCAAGATTTAGAACTTTAACATTGATTATAGTCCACTAGGATAGGGTAACCAGGTTTTCAAAGTCCCGATAACTATTACTGTTGGGGAATGTACCTTAAGGGTCTTTAGCTGTAGATCCGCAGGTTTTGTGGAAGTTTTGTAAGCAGAGCTATGACTCAAAATAGTCTTAGGGGTGTCGGGGCTAAGTCAAAACCCCTTTTTGTACTCAACCCATGGTTTAAGTCCAGGGTTTAGGGTTCGGGTGCCCATGGTTTGAATCCATGTTTTTGTAAATAGTGCACTGTATAAATAGGCACTTGTGTAAAGAAGAAAGGTTAGGTTTTTAATGTAAGAATAATCGAGGAAAAGCGAAGGCTATTTTGTAAGAATAAGGTTAAGTCCCAGCTGTGTGCGTGGACGACCTCTGCAGCTGTGTGCGCAGAGGGTTTTGTAAGAGATTAGAAGATCTGCAGCTGTGTCCGCAAAGGCCTACTATTGTGTGCACGGCTGCTAAGGACTAGAAAAGATCTACAACTGAGTGCGTAGATCAGAACTGTGATTTTGTAGCAAGATTGAATAAAACACAGTTTTGTGGATGTAACCCCTACATTGGGGGTGAACCACGTTACATCTGGTGTTGTGGTTCTTGTGTTGTTTCTGTTTCTGTTTATCTTTTATGCATTAATAATAGATATATCTGATAAATAAGATCACTACTAATAAATAGCTTCGCTGTGAATTCCCAGTAAAGGGTTAAGCAAGTCACTGTGTGTTTATCTATATGCGAAGTTATATATAATTGTCGAAGTTCTGTGTTAATTGGTTATAGACTGGTAAAGAATAAAGGTACAGTAATATCCCTCTTCTGCTTGCAGAAACTTGATTCTGCGGCACCCCATAGCTGTTTCGGGTGAGACAGCAACCTGCGCGCAGGTTGTTTCCGGAAGGGCCAACACCGTGGGTCTTTTGTTGGTGTGACGCACAAGGTTTAAACCCAGGTCTGCCCTAGTGCCCAACAAAGTGGTTCCGTTGCTGGTTGAACTCAGTATCTGTGCAAGAGGGGTTTACGTCGTACCTCAAGGGATATGTTCTGGAGGCCCTCTGTGAAGGACATTAGTGATTGGCTTGATTAGACTTATCTGAAATTCACTGAGCAAGAGAACAAAAATCCGTGTCGTAGCGCAAGAGACTTTTTGCAAAGGTATGTTTTTTGTGATGCTTATGAAATTTTCTTTGGTAGTATCCACATAGAGTTGCACCAATGGTTATCCAGGTTGGCTGAGAGAAGAACAAACTTCCGCGAAGGGCGGTTTTGTGTTTGGACCCCCGCAAGAGCTAATCTAGTGAAAAGCGTGAACAATGAGATATCCCGCGCGGTTGATTTCTGGACCACACGGACTCTCGAGGCCTTTATGACAGAGTTTGCCATCGACACGAGCACTTCCTTTAGCGAAGCCGAGCGACAATTCTTCCAGGGACCAAGGGGTAAGCTTTTAAATTTATTGAGTTTGAGAATTAAAATGCTATTAGCAGAAAAAGGAATCTTGCTGATTGAATCATACTGTTAGATTTTGTATTACTAATATATGTTTGCAAGTGACAATACCCTCACCGATCAAAGTGGGTTGCTGCAAAAAAGGTACAAGAGAGACTTTGGATCCTATTCCTTCGGTAACCCCACCACGCCGCCCCGTTGTCCCTGAAAACCCATCGCAGTCTGGAAGTCACCATAGCCCGAGCATTCCTGCCACAGGCCAGTCTACCCTAGTAAGCTCCCATCCACCTACTTCTTGTCCCCCTCCCAACCCCCCTAGATCTTCTATGGCTCACTTGACTGATGATATCAAGCTTCTTATTTTCAAAGGATCGGGATCAGAGGACCCAAAACAATTTTGGTTTTTATGTGAAGCAGTGTGGAATGCCAAGAACATTATAGATCCAGCTGAAAGAAGTGCACAGCTCATCACTTCTTTCCGGGACCAGGCTTTGACTTGGTTCATGAAATTATCCAGTACTCAGACCCCTGCTTTAGCAGATATTAAGACAGCAATCATCAAAGAGTTTAAGAAGCCCAAATCAGAGTCGCAGTGTATCACTGAGTTGAAAGAGATTCAGCAGCGGCGCAGCGAATCAGTGTGGGACTTTGACCAGAGGTTCAAAGTTCTACTGGACCAAGTCAGTTTTACCATTGGACCTGCACAGCACAAGGAATGGTTTATTGACGCATTATTACCACATATCAGAACTCCACTCATGCAACAGAAGGTTGCTGACCAGCAGGAGGCTCTGGAAATCGCAATGAAGCTTGAGACTGCCCCTGTCGAAGATAATTCTGGTATCGTTCAAATCCAAGTGCAGTTGGCAACGATGGCTCTGGAGCTTCGTGATATGAAGAAAGGAAAAACTGGTCGCAAAGAGGTTTGGTGCACACATTGTCGGACAGAAGGTCACGACAGGGAACAGTGCCCTATGGTAAGAACTTACCTGAATATTGGTGCGCCAAACCCACTTGATCCAGTTGTTCTCTACTGTGAACTCTGTCGGACATCTGACCAGCATCGACCTGAAAACTGCCATTTGCTCCAGAGGTATGTGCAAGTCCCCAAAAACCCATACTGCAAGTTCTGTAAGTCCGTAGGCCACAGTGAAGATGAGTGTCACAGTTATGACCTCATGAGAGAGCACACCTATGATGCCTATCGGGTCCAAAATGAAGGACAGGGTAATGATGGCTATGGTTACCGCAAGGGTGCATCCGGTAGGGGTGCTTTTGGAGGCCGTGGTCGTGGTGGCATGGCCGGAAGAGGTAGAGGCCAGGTGGTGTGTTACAACTGTAACCAAGCCAGGCATCTGGCTCGGGACTGTCGGAACCCCACTATGACATGTCGATATTGCTG
Organism: Pseudotsuga menziesii; assembly: GCA_001517045.1. Classification (NCBI taxonomy): domain Eukaryota; kingdom Viridiplantae; phylum Streptophyta; class Pinopsida; order Pinales; family Pinaceae; genus Pseudotsuga; species Pseudotsuga menziesii. The sequence continues at coordinate 93,876 of LPNX010449032.1, read as the reverse complement.
TGCAGTAGATCATGTGATTGAACAGTGTCCCCTGCTGATAGCTAATATTCAGGGAAACAACAGTGGCCCTACCTAGAATATTCAGTTGATTTCCGTCGAGCAAAGACCTGCTGCAGCCATTAATGTTGTCACGCGGAGTGGAGCTACGACGCACCTACAGAATACGGAGAAACAACTTGCTGAGGGGTGCGTTCATAAGGCTCCCACAAAATTCCCAGCACTTGATAGTGCGAGAGACCAAGAGCCCAGCATGGAGGCAAAGTTCCATATTGCTGACCCAAGTGCAACAGTAGTACCTGCGCAACAACCTCAGCAGGAGTCATGACCGCCAGATGCTTCGACGGATAAAGTAAGTACACTGTCCTCCTTTTTACAGAGCTGTATGAAACTCTTGCAGAATCAGAATGCTTTAAAGGAGTTTCAAAAAGTTCTTGCTTTCACAGAACATCAGAGAAGAATTGATACAGAGAAAACTGTTAATCGTGTCCGAAGAACAGGTAGGGAAATGAGATTGAATGTTCATATAGGGGAGTATGATATGACTGATGTCATTCTAGATCTAGGATCAGACGTAAATTTCTTAACCAAGCAAACTTGGGAGAAAGTGGGAAAGCCTGCCCTTGCTTGGTCCCCTATACAATTGAGGTTAGCCAATCAACAAAGGATTGTGTCCCTAGGGTGATTCCTTAGTGTTCTAATAGATATTGATGGGGTCAGTACTTGGGCGGATTTCAAAGTTATTGAGATTGTTGATGACAGCAATCCCTATCCATCCCTGTTAGGAATTGAGTGGGCAATGGCCAATGCTGCAGTCATTGACCTTAAGAAGAGACAGATGACCTTCGAAGGAAAAGTTTTGAAAGTTATAATACCCCTAGACCCGTCCTAAGGAGAAATATATACAGAGCCACTCAGAGACGAACAATAGGATGTTCTGGAACACATTTATAATATCACAGCATAGGAAGAAGATTATATTGCTCCCACTTCTAAAGGTATTATGGATTGGGAGTGCGACAACTCCTGTATGACCGACTCAGATGATGGTTTAGAGAGCTGGCAGAACCGACTGTATGAACTAGATGGCCATAGATGCGCCAGAATTACCAAGTCCCTCAGATGGCTTAGTTCGCAGACAAGAACCTTACCCGTTTATGAGAGCTCGACAGACCCAGAGGAGTCCAGTGTGCCAACCCCCATACAGATGCTAGAGTTGCAGAAATCAAAGAATCTAGAGTCAGCGTCAGGAGTCACCGCCGCCAGCAGATGGACTGCCCATAAGCAGTACCTTCCTAGTTGGGAAGATTGTCTGACATCCCTCTACCTAAGATTCATGGATCAGCTCCAGAAGGTGCGCAGCAGGTTCGATGGGCGGAGTAGGCTACAGGACCACTTGGAACAGCGTTGCGGAGCATGGACATTGGTACCTCGAACAGAAAACCCGTACATGGAAGGTGGGCCTCGGCATGCTAATGTGTCTCGTGCTAAAAGAATAACTCAGTCCCGCCCTCGTTGGCCGGCACAAAACGATACGGGTACGAAGCTCACAGTTTTGTCACTAAACTTGTCTATACCTGCCGAAGGTAACCGTCATGACAAAGATCCATATCATGACGCAGCTACGGTACTGGTTGCACCGTAGCATAAAAGCTGGCCGTTGGAAAACTGTCGATGTGGCGGTGCCGGTACTTTAATTGCCTTAATTACCTGTCCTATGAGTACCCGCCAAAATTTAGTGCCATGGGAACATGACCTCTGTCGGATTTGGCGCCTTCAATGCACATTTACGAACGATTTGATCGATGGACTGTATAAGAAGACACCCAGGCACGGGCAAATCACATTTTGCGGTTTCACAGTTGAACTTATGTCTGTCGACCAAGAACTCCAGAACTTATTGAGAGAATTTGAACGCACAGGTCTGCATAACATTTTCCACCCCCCATCGCCGCCTGCAGCACAAAAGGAGACTCTACCAGCACCGACTCCACCAATACAAACCCGGTCTACCAGGAAATAGTTTAAGCCTGAAGTTCGTTCTAAGCGGAACGAAGATCGACACAAACAGTCTGGGCAAACATCAGAGGATTCCAGAATGGATCCGCCTGGTTCAGTAGAAATCCCAAGCCACGAAGAAGAGAATATTGCACCACGGCGGCCACCATATTTCCCGCCTCTTCGACCAGGAGTTAAACCACCTCGACGGAGCAAGCAGTTCGCCATAAGCACCCCTTCACTACCATCAGGTGTGCAACTTGCTGGGTCCATGATAGGAAAGATAGATCGGCTCAAGTATTCTGACCATGATACAAGCGATCGTGGCAAGTTTCCATAGTTCGCACCAAAAATGTATCTGCACCCCGTCAAGTACGATGAGACCTCGACGACATTATTATAAGTCAAACGGTGGGCTGCTGGCTTGGATCACGCTGGCCTACTGAAGATGCTTGACGTTCCCCATTTTGGTCGCGGCATACAGGTGACCATAGTGGTCAAGCAGCTGTTAGCATTACTTCATGACGGCCACTTATGGATAGGGGACAAGAAAATCCCTATCAATGGTGAGCTCATTCAGAGGATCACTGGGTTACCAAAAGCAGGGCCTAATCCGGCGACCGAATTCCCATCGAAGCATGAGGATACAAAGCTTGCACAAACCATGAAGGAATGCTTTGGCCTGACAAAGGGAAAACGTGGGTATCACACTTCTGCGATTTGGGAAAATCATATTCACTTCGCAGTAGAGCTCTTATCCTGCAAAGTCATATGGAAGTGCAGACCAACTAAAGTTCCTGCCCCAGTCATCAGAATTGCTATAAACTGCGTCGAAGGTTACAGCTACAACTGGGCAGATTATCTTGTGAAGGAATTCCTGGAAGATGCCCGTGACGCGCAAGAGAAAGGTAGGCCCTTCCATTACTCATGGTTGCTTGTCCTCATCGCACTGGTAGGGTGGCGAGAACCTCTTGAGGCACAGTTTCCTGCTGCTCCGGAAAACATGCCTGGTGCAGCCAGGTATGCATCACTGTGGCTGTCACAGGATAAAGAACACCAACAGATGACAAACTATGTTTTTTCCTTTTATATGATGGATATCCAGTTTCAGATGGCCAAAACCCCACGGCTCAGTCAGGAGTTATTCTCTCACTATGTGGGCGCAGCCACCTTCAGCGCCGATATGCATTATACCTTCATTCAGGGTCACACAGATCCACGGCATCAATGGTTCAAGCTACCATATGTAGTCACTAAGGGTGATATCCAGGCGGTAGTCAAGCACTAGCCGATTGAATGGCTAAAAGATGTAGGGAAAAGTGTTCACATTCCGGTCCCCATAGTTACCAATGTGGGCGCAGGCCCTAGTCAACCACAACAGCAAGGTCCCCGAGAAGACAGTGAGGAACAGACTGAGTCACAGCAGAATGACAGTGAACAAGGTGGAGAAGGGGAAACAGATGAAGGAGAAGGACAGGACTCGGTCAAGACTACTCCAGACCCTAATAGGCAGGAGAAGCGTAAGACACCAGAAGTGGAGGTGGACAAACCGCAGTCCCAAAAGAAAGTGAAGGCGTCAAAGGATAAGAACATCGATGACACACCCAGCATCACGACTGAGGAGCTTGATGAGGCTTTGTCGAAGTCCACTGAATTTATTACCAGGAAATGGTCCAAGTTTGCGGCCGTACACTTGCATGCCATCAATGATGTCATGCAACACATATCAGAGCTGAAAGATTTAACAGCACAATCGGTGACCGGCACTATAGCCAGTAGTACCCCGGTAGGTGAGTAGCCCGACCTAAGGAAATGGCCAGCTCGGGAAAATAAGGGCCAAGTATCCACCGCTGCCCTCATCACGACTGATGCAGCGTCTCGCACAGAAATGTGCATGTCAGTAGGAATTGATTACACCAAGATGTCCATGCTAGAACTGTCTCTCTGCCAGTCAGCTATCACAAAGGAAATCCAGGCCCAAGACCACTATTCCCAAGTCCAGTTGGACGATACTAGGAAGTAGAATGATAGCCTCACCGCACAACTGGAAGCAGCAGAGCTGCGAAAGAAGGACGCAGAACGTAAACGGATTACATTGGTCTGAGTGTTGGATGAAGCATGTCGAAGCCTCCCTGACTTCGACGTTCAGCTGGTGGAAGAACCGGAGCAAATATTGATCAGGCTGAAAGACTATGCGCAGCAGTCCCACAGTGAAATTCAGAGGCTCAAAGCAGAACATGAGACTCAGATCGCGGAGCTTCAACTACGCATCAGTCCAGAATGTCCACCTGAGGTCAAAGAACAACGCCGCACAAACATTCAAGCATCCATAGCAAAAATTTCAGACATTGTCAGCAGCGCAACAAAACTATTAGAAGAAAGTGTGGAGACCTGGACTACCCTGTAGGAACATCCCAGAATTGGGCAATTGCAAGAAACCATTCGACATAAAAAGGTAGAATTGGATGCTGTAAAAGCAGCAATTAAGACTCTACCACCCATGGAGAAAATGGTCAAGGTAAAGCGCAGCAACGAACTCCAGCACGAAATTGAATTATGCAAAGTAAACGCAACAGAAGTGGAAAATGATATGCAGCTGTTGATTAGTGAAGCACTTGAGATGAGTACTGCTGTGGACATCCAACTTAAAATTATGAAGGAATACCAAGCATTTGCCCAGCAAAAGGCCAATAAAACATCAACAATGGTATTGCAGGAGGTGGTCGACAAGGAGCAAGCAGCCGATACCATCATGTGGGATCTCAACAAATGGTTCACTATCCTCGCGGACAAAGTTCACCTACCCGAGGAGCAGCAGAGTGTCTCGGGACGGGACACTAATGAGTCTTAGGGGCCTATTGGGGCGTGTACCTTAAGGGTCTTTAGCTGTAGCTCCACAGGTTTTGTGGAAGTTTTGTAAGCGGATCTACGACTCAAAATAGTCTTAGGCGTGTCGGGGCTAAGTCAAAACCCCTTTTTGTATTCAACCCATGGTCTAATTCAAGGGTTTAGGGTTCGGGGTGCCCATGGTTTGAATCCATGTTTTTGTAAATAGTGAGCTGTATAAGTAGGCACTTGTGTAAAGAAGAAAGGTTAGGTTTTTAATGTAAGAATAATCGAGGAAAAGCGAAGGCTATTTTGTAAGAAGAAGGTTAAGTCCCAGCTATGTGTGTGGACGACCTCTGCAGCTGTGTGCGCAGAGGCCTGCTGCTGTGTGCGTGGCTCCTAAGGACTAGAAGAGATCTGCAGCTGAGTGCGCAGATCAGAACTGTGATTTTGTAGCAAGATTGAATAAAACACAGTTCTGTGGATGTAACCCCTACACTGGGGGTGAACCACGTTACATCTGGTGTTGTGGTTCTTGTGTTGTTTCTGTTTTTGTTTATCTTTTATGCATTAATAATAGATATATTTGATAAATAAGATCACTACTAATAAATAGCTTCGCTGTGAATTCCCAGTAAAGGGTTAAGCAAGTCATTGTGTGTTTATCTATATGCGAAGTTATATATAATTGTCGAAGTTCTGTGTTAATTGGTTATAGACTGGTAAAGACTAAAGGTATAGTAATATCCCTCTTCTGCTTGCAGAAACCTGATTCTGTGGCACCCCATAGCTGTTTCGGGTGAGATAGCAACCTGGACGCAGGTTGTTGCCAGAAGGGCCAACAATGTGGGTCTTTTGTTGGTGCGACGCACAAGGTTTAAACCCGGGTCTGCCCTAGCGCCCAACAATTATGAGGCCAAGATATGAGGTTCATTTAATTCTACATTTGGATTGATTCTAGATCAGACACCACAGGATCGTAACAAAGTATGGACAAACATATTCGTTTGTTCCTCATTGCCATGCCTTTTGCATTCTTTTAATGCTTTTGGAATTTTGTCCTTTTGAGTCTTCCTGGATAGCTTCTTTCATTTGAAACTTGGTTTAGGTTCTTCCATCCATAGTGTCCTTTTGTGTGAGAGATAGTTTGCTTTCAGATCACGAACGGAGAAGAACCTCTGAGCAATATTATCTAATAGTGATTCCATTCAGTATGTCTTTTGATGTATGCTTTCTTTTTGGGAGATTTGACTCTTTTAAGCCTTTTGTATTTTATTTGTGGCGTGGGATCGTTTTAAATACCATATACCTTTCCACCCTGCTTCCTTTCCGTGGGTCCATTGTTGTTAGCTTCCTAAGACATATTTTTTAGTGTAAAATACATGGAGCCCCAAAATAGTATTCCGAAATTCCCTTACCTTAGTTATTTAACAGGGAGTATATAGGACTTCAATGTGTTCACAACCTCTCTTCAGATAGTCAATCAACTTAAAGAATCTGAATCATGATAACATGTATATTTAATAAGCAGCTTTTCACTCCAAATATTCGCAGTTTACCCAAAACTCCAATATCCTCCAAACATCAAAAGTTGTGATGGATTATTTGAAAACTGAAAATAAATCAAATAAACAAACAAAAATAAATTAGACTCCAAGAAAGAGAATGTAAATAAGGAAAACTAACTATGGAAGAAATGAAGCAAAAACCAAAGGTTTATTTATGTATAGAAAACTTCAAAAGCATCAAGTAAAATAAGGTTTAAGAACCAAGCCATTAAATGGCAGATTCTCTTCCCACCCATATAAATCCTAAAGTTTATACATTGAGGATCCTAACTTTGCAGCAATCAGAAACGGGCTGACCCATAGATGTTGAAACTTAGTGTGCTTACCCTTTTCATCATGCAGGTGATCCCATTTGAGGACTAAATCTCCTACTTTGAAACTCTTATCTCCAGACTTGCGCTTGTCAAACCATCTCTTTACAATCTCCTATTGGTGTTTAAATCTTTCTTTAGCTTTGAGCCTAGACTCTTCTAACTTAAGCAAGGTGTTGATTCTGACTTGTAAAACTTCACTACTGGATCCTCTTGAAACTTGGGCTAATTGGGAATCTGGGAGTAAAATGTTTGGTGGAAAAATGGATTCTTTTCCATAAACTAGAGTGTAAGGTGATACACATAAGGAATTTTTTGGTTTGACTCTATCAGCCCAAAGTGCATTTCGGAGAGCTATATGCCAACCTATTTGGTTTTCTATGACGATTTTCTTCAAAATTCTAATGAGATTTTTGTTGGTAGATTCTGCTAATCCATTACCTTGTGGATAATAATTAGTAGAATAATGTAAATTCATTCCTTTATCATTAGCGAATTATGTAAGTTTAATTGATGAAAAATAAGAAGCAATCAAAAACTAGGGAAATTGGAACCCCAAAACTGGTCATAATATGTTCTTGTAAGAAATCAATTACTTCATCTTCATTTATTCTCCGTAGTGGAAGGGCTTCCACCCATATGGTGAAGTAATCGGTAGCTGTAAGGATGTATTTGTGCTGCATTGAAGAATTAGGATTAATTTCCGCAATAATATCAATTCCCCACTATTCAAATGGTTATGATACCATGACTGGTTGTAATGGCCTAGCCGCTTTAACAAGTCTTCCTCCACTTCGCTAGCATGTATCGAATTTCCTTACATATGCATGCACGTATTTGAACAAGGTTGGCCAATAGTATCATGCCCTTAATATATTGTGGGTAGTGGTATCTTCTAAATAATTCCCTCCAGCAGGTCCATCATGCAATTATTTAACCACTTTAGTCGCATCTTCATGTTCTAAACATCTCAGCAAAACTCCATCGTAGTTCTTTCTAAAAATAACTCCATCAATTACTTGATAGGATGTTGATTTCAACCATAGTGCTCTTCTTTTCTTTGAACTCCAATGTTGTGGAAAATAACCTTGTTGGTGATAATGTATCATGTATCTATACCATGATTTGTGAGCTGTAAAAATGGGACACATGTCAATCATATGAACTTCGACCTCATTTTCCCAATCAATTTCCTCACCATTTTGACTCTCATCCATTAGCTTGCAAAGTCCTTGTCCTTTAATCATGGCTGCAGGATTAAACTCTAAATCATATTCTTGTAGAGTCATAACCCAATTTCCTCTTCTCTCTCCCAACTCTTTTTGCACGAAGAGGATTCAGATTGCTGAGTGAGGCACGACCACTTTAGTTTGATTCTTAAGTTTATATGGCCTGAATCAATTTACTTCTTTAAATACTACGTATGCTTGATTTTCAATGGTGGGGTAGTTCAATTCATCACCATGCAGACCAGTTCTCATAAATGAAATAAGGAATTCATCTCCCCTTCTTCCTTTTGAGTTAGCACCGCTGCAAGCGAATTATCAGAAGCAAAAGTGTACAATATGAAATCTTTATCAAAATTGGGACTTCTAAGTGAAGGTGCATGTGCTATTTCTGTTTTGATTTTAGTAAATGCATCGTTCTCTATGTCAATCCATTTAAACTGCACACTTTGCTTAACCATCTGCTGCAATGGTTTGACTATTTGTGCAAAAGCAAGCACAAGCCTTCACACAAAATTAATGGTCCACATGAGCGATTGCATGCCCTTCTTATTGTGGGGTAAGGGGATCTGTGCTATAGCTTTAATAATTTATGGGTCTATGGATATCCCCATTTTAGAAATGACATGACCCAATAGCTTTCATTCCAGCACCGTGAAAACACATTTCTTGGGATTCAATGAGATACCGTATTTTCGACAACACTCAAAAAATTGTTTTAAATGATATAGATTTTCTTCTCTTTTCTTTGAAAACGTTGTTACATCATCCAAGTAGACCACCACACTGTGGCCTATCAGTCCCCAGAAATCTATGTCCATGGCCCTTTGGAATGTGGCTCCAATATTAATTAATCCAAAGGGAGTTCTCCTATAGGCAAAGGTTCCCCACTTTGTGTGGAACATAGTTTTCAGTCTATCTTGTTCTACTACCAGTACCTGATTGTATCATGAAAACCCATCCAACAAAGAGAATAACTCGGAGCCTGACAGCATCTATAAAATATGCTCCTTTGGAGGGACTGGATAATTGTCTTTGTCTGAAGCACGATTCATATTTCTAAACTCCACACATAGTCTTATTTCTCCACAATTTTTTCTAACTGGTACCAAGTTTTCTACCCATTCTGACTGTCTAACCTTGATAATAATCTTAGCATCAAGTAATTTCTTCACTTCACTTTGAATCAGGGGTTCCATCTTAGGATGCATCTTCCAAGGCTACTGCTGGAAAGGTTTTACACCCACTTTAATAGGAATAATGTGTTGTATTATGTGAGTGTCATATGTCTTCAGATCATCATAAGTCCAAGAAAATACATATTTATACTATTGAAATATATTGATAAACTTACTTCTTTCACCAAGAGAATAACATTTCCCCAAGTTAACATACTTGGGTTCAGCTTCTATTCCTAGATTGATCGGCTCATACTCCATCGATGAGCTATGTGTTTTGATATTCATTGGGCTTCGAAATTTGTTTTTTATATCAAACATTCCCTCTAATGTCCTTACCCCTTTTGGTATGAAATTACCATTTTGAAGATTCGCTTGGTGTTCCTCATCATCAATAACTGCATCTTTAAAAGTTTCCTCATTGGTTAAGAATTCCAAAATCTGTTGGTCATCATCAAATACTCTCAAATTGGTGACATTATCAAGTACTGATGACCTGAAAATCAATTCAATTGAACATTTGTTATTCGTAGGCACCAATCTTGCAGCAGAGGTAGCTAATAAATCAGCTGCTGCATTCTTTAGTATAGGAATAGAAATAATATCAAAAGCATCAAAATTTTCTATGACTCCCCAAACTTCATTTTGATACCATTTTAAATGAGGAGATAGACAATATATTTTTATTGTGAACCTGCTTTAGAATTATTTAAGTGTCTTCAAAGAATTTTAAATTCCTAACTTTAAACTCAATTGCCTTTCTTAATCCTTGAATCAGTGCTTCATATTCAACCGTATTATTCGTGCATTCAAATTCTAATCTACAAGATAAAAAATGTTTATTTTGTTATGGATCAATTGGGACACAAACAACCCCTGATCCTTCTTGAGTTTTTGAACCATCAAAATATAAAAACCAAAACTAATTTTCTACTTCTAAAGCACTAGTTCTATTTTCTAAAACATAAACTAAATTAACTATATTAAAATCAATATTGTTAGTCAACGAAAACTGAAGGAGATTGGACTGTTCATCTGACTCACTATTGGCCTCTTCTGCTTGATAATTTCCTGGTTCAAGTTCTAAACAACAATTTCCCAAAACTGAATGCGAGAAATTCACAAGTTCATTTTTCCCTTCAAGTTGCGTCACATTGTATTTCATATGTGGTTCTCTTAGTACTGTAATCCGATTCTGATAGCCTTTGTAAGGTAACCACAAATGTGACCAATCTGTTTCAAAATAACCATAAATATTTTTAGACTAATCCCTACTCAGCGTTAAACCATAGGCTTTAGGGATGTCTACTACCATAATATAAATGTACTGACAAACCCTTTTGTCAACTAATAGTCGAATTAGTACATTCTTCATCTCATCGGCCACCTTGACTGTCGTCCTATCCAATTGAATAATTTGACTAGAAGAGGGAGTAGGTTACCCATTTATCTTTTTACAAAATGACAAGGTCATGACATTCCAGAATCTACCATATAATTGTGTACATTCAGATTAAATATTTCAAAGGTTAACAGGAATGGATTAGTTCGAGACTTAGACTTTCCTCCAATACTAGATTCATTTATGTCTTTTTCTAATGGGACATTGTCTGTAGTTCTACTAGGTTGAGGATCCAAGGCTTCCAAGAGTTTCTTCTTTTGTTGTGGTAAATTACACATCTCAAATAACAAGATATTTGCCTTGGTTTTCTTAATATCTTCTATTATATCATATCCCATTTCTGGTTCCACTAGGCTTTTCTTGTTATTATCTGATTTATTTTCCACAACATTTGTTGGTTTACTTACTGTTGGAGATTTCTGCTTTGCTATGACCTTTTCAAGTATATGTGGTATTTGAGTCTTATTAGCAAGATTTTTCATACTTTCTTGGAACTTCTTAATCTTGGGTAATAAACTTTCATCGGTTATCGGTCCCTAACTGCTTGTTGTGATGTTTACTACCGAAAGTTGTATTTCTTTAGTGGGTTCTTCTTCTTCTAACCCTAGCGTGGTCATACAATCCCACAAAACCATGGTAGTTTCTTTCGAAGTTGTTTCTGTTTCAATTTCCTTTTCTTCCTTAACTTTAGGTTCTGTTAGTTGAACATCTAATAGCTGATTCACAACTAGGTTCATTGAATTAATCCACTAAGGGAAGCTTTTCTTAGAGTGGGATTGTTGGTGAAAAGTACAAAAGTTATCCATACCAACTTTAGTAAGATTCAACATAGAAGAGTTGTTGGTGGGTGGTTGGGATGGACTATTTTCCTCTTTCTTCTTGAAAAATTGTCTAAATGGATTTCTAGAAGAACTTGCTTCCTTATCTTTTTCTAAGTCAACGATCTTGTTCGATAGATTTTGTACCATTTTAACAACATTTTCCAATTCATTTAAACATTCCTCTTTGGGCTTAGTCAGCAACAAAGGATTCTTATTAAAAGTTTTTGTATCTGAATCTAAAGACTGTTTATTTATACTCTCGAGTTTGTCTTCCACCTTATTAGCTTCTCCATAGGTTTCTAACAATGATGGTTTTACTGACCTCTTTACAAACATCACTATCTCTGGTGAAAGTGTTGAAGAATAATATTCCATCATTGTTTATTCAACAAGCTGTATGGCAGCACTGAAATTATTCAAATGGTGAGCGAAGCTATGATTAAAATCAAGCACTTTCTCTTTTTTCTCCATCTTTAGAGAAAGCAATTATTTCATCAGAGTATCTGTGGTTCTTTGGCATCCAAAATTGCTCTTAAAAAGTCTTTCAAACTTATTCCATTTTTTGATTGAATTCGCATGCATGCCAAAATACCATAATGTTGCTTTTCCTTTAAGGCTATGTAGAAATAGTCTGCATACTACATCTTCATGTTCTGCTGCTGATAAGACCTCAAGGGATAAGAAAAAACTTCGTAAATGATCATCCACATCAATACCTTATGTTGGGTCAAACTTAGGTAAATACTTCTTAGGGTGGGCAGGTAAATTATCCAACGGAGAAGCCAGTTTAAGAGGGGTTTTGGCCCACCAAGCTGGTGGTGGAGGTGGCTGATTAGCATTTGGATTCACAGGTTGATTTGCATTCACATTTCCAGCCATGATTCACGGTGGAGACTAAGGTGGATATTGAATAGGGGTTCGAAAGGGTGAGCAAGACAGAGAATCAGGTCCCAAATGGTCAAAAGGTTGAACAATTTCTTGCAAGGTTAAATCTCCCGCTAACACTGAATATTCTATGTAAGGGTGTTCTCTTCTGCGAGCTTGTCTTCTAGGTAATTCAGGGATATTTGGTAATCCTCCAATCTTCTTTGCATATGACATTGTGATTCTTCTTAAATCGTTAACTACTTCGAGAGAAACAGGATAAAGGTACTCTAGAACCTCTAATTCATGATTAACTTTTCTTTCAGGACTGGGGTCCTTCGGAATACTAGTTTCAGAACTGTCACTGGTAGAATATTCTCAAGAAAATGGATTTCCTCGACCATCCATGCACTAGCGTCCCTCCTTCTAGCGTCAAAACTATTTATTCTTGGAAAAATCCTAGGTACCAACAGTAGGGATTCTCCCCAATAACCATTCCCAAATAGATCACTTATCGTTTGGTATGGGGAATCCGTCTGGTTTACGGTCTGGCTACCATAGAGTTAAAATGTATTCTTAAATATATTTTATCGGTTGCGGCCCGATCCACCGTTTATATATTCTATCTTTTATGTATGAAATGCAAGTTCCTAGATTAAATGTAAGTAATAGAAACAGAACAACTCATCTAAATCTATTCTAGCCTATCCCGAGGGAGCAATATTAATATTAAATAAGAATGAATGATGTACTATATTGTTTGCATAAATAACTCTACAGATAACTGATAAATCCAAGATACATACATACAACAGAAAGTTAACACAGAGATAGCTCAGTGACATTAAAACATTCATCATTCATTATTGCATAAGAATCATCACATAACATAAAATCAATCATAATTCAGAAATATTTCAGAGGGTTAGGAACGATCTCACAAATTGTACATCATGCTAAATAAAGAAATAGTTCTTTATTTAGCTTTACACAACATGCTTTGATGCTTATGCAATACTCTCTCTATCAAAAATTCCATCTTCTTTATTATAAATGGAAATAGTTATTCTTACAACAAACTTCAGTAACTATGCTAGCAAAAAGTCCCTTCTTCTTCGATCTATCTATATTTATACATTACAAAATGACCTTTGGTATCCCTGCCCTTTGGGATTCCTTAACTTTCATTTACATAAATTTTGTCTTTAGTGCTAAAAAATTAAATACAAAATATTACAGATATGTCCATGTGTGAATAAGACAAACTACTTAAGTGGACCTAGTCAAACTATCTACGAATTGTTTACAAGCTGAAGCATCTGAGGCTATTGTCTCGAACTCTGTGGGTTCTAAAAATATGCCTGTGACCTCATGTTTGGCCAGATGGCCCTTTATGTCTGCTATTATGGCAGGAGTCACTCTTAGCATATCTTCTAGTAGACAGCTACTAACCACTGCTTGGGCCACTAGACTATTTACCACCTTTGTATATAAAACTTTAACCAACTGAATATTTAACTCATCTTCTTATAGCTTATAATTCAATTGTTTTAAGTGTTCTCCATGCTCTGGAAATTCGTGTGCCCTTTGTGTTGAAGGATTCGAACATTTGTTGTGAGTTATCAGCATCTTCCTAAAGAATTATACACATTTGTATGTTGTCTTCTCCACTGCTTCTATCAACCTCTCACCAGCTCTACTGCTGAAATATACAATATCACATTAGATTTGCAATTGTTTTGGACATTTTTCAGGCATGTTTTCTGCATGCTCTCTATTTATTTCCAACCATGTCAGCTGGACTTGTAGGATCTCATCAATGTCCTAGGTTCTTTCCCTTTTGTTGTCATGGTGTCCAGCATGATCTGTGACTACAAATACCATAAAATTTGTTTCAGCATTTCACATTTTTTAATAAAACTATGCATATCATGAAATGCTAGGCACACTATTTTTTAAACATAACTAGCAACCTGCCTTACCTTTCCATTCTCATCCATCGGGACATGGAACAAAAACTTAATGCAGCGAGGGAAAACTTTGGTAATAGACACCTCTAGACACAGCGAATCTGACTAGAGCGCTCTTAGCTTTGTAAATGAAATGACAAAAAAAACCTAGGCATGGGAAAACCTTCTGCTCACAAACACAACTTCATGGCTTATAGTTTGCAGGCGACCCTACCTATCCCCAAAACACCGATCTCAACATCAGTGAGGAAATACTATGCCATACCCAAAACCTAAAAGGTTTGCTAGAGATGAAGAAAATGCATCTTCTATTTACTCCTAATGGCGAGAACGGAGTGAGCTCCATGCGGGAAAAAACCTCAGGCTTCTAGAGACTCATCATGATCTAACTGGTTGCGGGCGAAAACACCTTCGGATGGACTAGTAAGGCTCTAGGAGTAGGTAAGGTGATATTAGCAAGCTTAACTCTTGAGATGAGGAATGAGTAAACCTAGGATGAGGAGAAAATGCCCTTTTAAACCTAAAAACCAAAAAAACCTAACTTTCCTCCCTTGTCCACCCAACAACCATTAGCTTGAAAAGCATATTAACAAAACCAATCAACACCAAGCATATGAAAAACCTACCTGGCAGATGACGGGTCGAACATGCAGTCGATGGATACTTGGGCAAATGTGCCACATGAGCTTCAAAGAAAACTTCCACCAATCATGCAAAATATTTACCAAGAAAAATCGACCAACAACATAAAAAACTCTCCACGAAACAAGCTGTAAAAACCCCTCCCAAATGATATATAAATGGCTTTTACAGGTTAAACTCAATTAAAGATTCAGTAAGGCATTAAAAACCCACACGTGCGAGGATTGAAACACGTCTAGCACTTACACATGGCGCATTAGGTGACCCTAGATAAGTCATCTCAAGGACAACCTCGACAGTGGCAGATCATCAATCTCTAATACTACCATGACTATCGGCTTCAGACCCAAAACCATGCTCGCAATCCATTTCGCGGCTCGACACTCAAAATAGTGTCACCAAGAAAAAGGACAATAGCCACCGTAGCAACTCCAAATGAAAACTCCTCCACCAAAACGTGGTGGTGAGGATCGGATGATGGTTAGAAACATATCCACCATTGCGGGGAGGAAAACGCAACACAAAATAAAGACTAGCTATTGTAGCGGCTCTAAGGTTGAAAGCCTTCCACCGTGGCGGGACTCAAAAGAAATGAGACCAGCCCTGATAATCAAACCAAAACTCCACCCATCGTTGTAGCGTGGATTTTCGAACATCTTCATTGTAGCAAACCGAAAACCTTTTCGGTGGTGCATAGAAAGAGTAACATCCATAATAGCGGCTCAAACGTGACAATCATCCGTCGTTGTGGCATGAAGGAAAAAAAACATCCACCATAGCAGCTCGAAGTTGGATAACCACCTGTCGTAGCGGTTTGAAGTTGAACAACCATCCACCATAGCGGCTCTTGCTTGGAAAACCATCTACTGTAGCGGATAAAAATTTGACAAGCACCCATCATTGTGGCTTAAGGGAACCTTTCTGCCTTAGTGAAAAACCAAAATATTGAACCTTTTCCCATGATAAAATGAGTCACAAAACCTGGATTTCAAAACTTAGAAATCCTAAGAAGAAAAAGCTAAGCTTAAAAAGGGGGTCCTAAAAAAAGTAAATTCTTTTTGGGGAATAGTTGCAGCAGCAACACACTCATGGCATACAACTTCGTTAATAATTTAATCTACGAAAGGAGTCGGAAATGATTCCATGAGGGTTACTTTGTTAATTTCTTGGAAGTCAAAAAACATTATGAGTGTGGAAATTGAACCAGGTGATAGATTAATTTTACTCACAACAATTAACAATTGATCATGCAAAATCACTCACAAAGAGACTGAAAATTGGAGCTGAACACTAAACTGTATTGAATCAATGTACAATAACCAACCCTGTAATAACATAGGTTTCTGAATAAATAACATACATTAGGGATTCGAATGCATGAGGAGCAATTCGAATCTAGCATAAAGCAGGCTTACTAAAAATAAGCAAATCCCCCATAGGTGTAAAAAGATGATCCCCAATCTGTCATGGAGCTCACGAATTAGAAAAATGGCTTAGGCAAGCTAAAGAGTGGTGGAATGGCAACTCATACATGCTTTTTCATGGAGAAAATAGTGGAGGATGAAGAGGACAAAAAACTAGTTCACCTCACCTAGTCTAGCTTTTCTATTTTCCTTAAAACACTGAAAAAGCAGGGAATAAACCAGAAAAAGCAGAAGGGCGCCTAGGAGGCCTGGAATAAAGTAGATTGATTCCTTGGGATTTCCCATGTGCTACATGAGTCAAATGAGGAAAGTTTGACCACTATGGATAGGTAAAAGACAACTTGCACAAGGTGGGACACATGAACTAGGCTAATAAGACAGAAATAATTAAATTAATGTCTAAATGGGTAAACTATGGGTTGATTATTCTAACACCCCCCCTTAATCCTGACTTATGAGTAATATATCAGAAAATTATAGGGCCTAGCAACAATTCTTAGTCACCCTTTACATATTGCATGTCCATTTAAACAAGGAAAGAGGCAAAACCAACTTGGGAAAATCCTCCCTTAAACATGGACTGTAAAACAAAATTGTAGAATCTTTTCTTCACTCATGCTTTCACAGCATGATCAGCAATCCCCAAAAGTGATTTGAGATTGCTGAAGGTCTTCTCACAAAATGCTTTGGTGAAGATATCAGCTACTTGTTCTGAAGATGAACAGAAGAGTAGGTGAATGGTGCCATCATGCACAAGCTCTGTGATGTAGTGCATATGGATCTCAATGTGTGTGGTTCTCTGCTTCTGAACTAGATCTTTACAAATTCGAATGGTACTCTGGTTATCATAGTAGATGGTAGTTGAGTACTCTGGTTCGAAGCCACACTCTCCAAGTAAACCCTGCAACCATAAACATTGAGTTGTTGCATTAACAACTCCTCTGTACTATGCTTCTATAGATGAGAGTGCAATGGCACTCTGTTTCTTGCTTGACCAGTTGATTGGACCTTCTGCAAGCATGAACACATATCCTGATGTGGAATTTCTATCCATGCTATCACCTGCCCAATCACTATCAGTAAATCCAATCAAATCAAGATCAGATTTTTCTTTATAGAAGATCCCATGTGTCTTTGTTCCCTGAACAAAGTTAAGGATCCTTTTAGCTGATTTCCAATGGATCTCTTGAGGCTGATCCATGAATCTAGAAGACACACTTACTGCATAACAAATATCAGGTAT
>LPNX010449032.1:60045-76177 GCA_001517045.1 Pseudotsuga menziesii | reverse complement strand
GATCATTAATGAACCATTAAATAACTTCAAATAGACATTTGGATCTGATTTGCACCGAACAAAATTCAGTGATAGCAAGAAGCTATCGATCTTGGCATACAAAACCCTGGGGGCTTGCTTTAGCCCATACAATGACTTTCTCAACCTGCTGTTGGGGCCTGGAAATTTGTAGGTGACAACAGTAAGGGATTATCCCCAATAAATGTTCCCAACTATCCCATTGAATATTTGGTATAGGGAATCCGTCCGGTTTGCGGTCCGGCCACCGTATGTCAAAGTAACAAAACAAGGGTTTTACCGGTTGTGGCCCGGTCCACCGAGTTTTTGTATTTTTGACTTAATGTATGCAAATGTAAATGCCTAACTAACAATGCATGATGATGAGGATGTGGGGAGCATCACAATGTGATGCGTAGGTTCTTACCTCTCATCTTAGGCTCACAAGTATCTACACCACATATGCGAGAATGACATAAACTAACTATCCATCTAACTACCTATCTATGCACCTATCCCCGGGGAGCCAGAATATGATTCACTTATGAGTAACGTGTCTTATTCATGCATTATAAACAGAAATGACAGGTAGCTGATATTTTTATCTACAACACATGAAAGATTAAAGATAATTCAACAATCAAATAGCCAACTGTTTCATAAGCAGCATACATTACTCATAGTGAAAATCTTCATAAAATAAACCGGAAAACATTCATATAAGAACATAGGTTCAATGAGTTAGAACGGTCTCACAGTTAATGGACATAAAGCTGAAAACGAAATAATTCCTCTTCAACAAAATCCATTGCACAACATTTGAATATTCCACTAAGCTTTCTCCAACAGGCAAACTGTAATTTTCTATTGCAAAAGGAAATAGTTCTTCTTACAATATGTATTCACCAGTATTACTGGGAAAAAGTCCTTTCTTGCTTCTAAGTCTATTACATTTATACAAAAGGCGTGATGGTTGGGTTGCCCAAAGTAACCTTTGGGCTTCCCAACGCTTCATTTTCCCAACACTTAACCTTTTCTCAAAAGTTTTCTTTTTCACAAAATTTGGTATAAATACAAAAAGTGACTAGTCCTTCACGTGGAGGGGCCCACTTGACTATCTAGAAACTTCTTCCACGCTGCAGCTTCACTAGCGATGCCTTCAAAAGTACATGGTTCTAAAAACTGGATATTTATCTCAAATTTCTCAGCTTGTTTCTTGATTGCTTCGACCCTGGACGTACTCAAACAGAACTGATCTTCCAGAAGTAGTATACTGATAGCTGGGTGATCTACTTGGCTTCTCAAGATCAGATCATACATGGCTCTGATATACTGCACCTCAGCTTCTTCCTCCTGGAATCTCTTCTACAGTAGCTCTACAAAGGCATCGTGATCTGGAAAATCTTCGAGCCTCTATTCCGTTTTTATCTGGCACCGGTTGAATGTATTGAGAAGTCTTCTGAATAATTCGGTGCATAATCCCCTTGTCTTCTTTACTGTCTTCTTGAAGTCTTCAGCAATATTTATAGCAAACTCCACAAGGTTATAGTCCCGGTTGAGGGCCTGCTGGTCTTTTGACGGTAGTTCTGTTGGGGTTTCCTCACTGTTCTCCAACCTTGCCATTCATACAGTCAGGACCTCTAGGACGTCCTGGGACCTGTCCACAAAGAAGGATGCAGTTTCCAGGATCTCCTCCAATCAGCTGTTGATATGAAGCACTTTACACCTTTCTTTTTCAACAACAGTTTGCAGCTGCAGCATCTTAGTTTTCTGAGCCAATACATGTTGCTTGAGAGGCTGAAGATCGACTTGCTGTTCTCTGGCTACTTCCAAAGCAGTGGTCAAAGCAGAGATCTGCTCCTGATGTTCCTTTCTCAGTTCTTGAGTGTGCATATCATTTGCATGCAGGAGGATCTTCAGCTGGTCTTCTAGCTCCTCCACCTTTGTCAGTAACTGCTCCTTCTCGGTCTTTAGATCTTGGCATTCCTTCTGCACTTGCTCAAGTCATTCTTGTGTAGTTTCCTGAGCCTGTCTCTCTTCACGTAGGGTCTGCAACTCAACCTCAGCAGTCTTCATTTCCCTCTGTAAGTTTTCAAATTTCCACTTCAACCTATTGCTCTCTTCTCTCTCATGCCTCAATGTGTCCTTCAACTGTGCAGAGGATTTCTTGGACTGTTCTAAGTCCTTCATGATCTTGTCTACATTGTCCTCTGAGGCGTGAAGAAAGGCAGATCTGGCTCTCAAGGTGAATCTCGGATCTAGGTCTGTCCCTAGCATAACATCAGTATCTGTTATCATTTTACCAGGTAGACCTTCCACCTCAACTTTATTTTCTGTCCTCTTTATTATTCATTTTGTCTCCCTATCATAATATACAGTGTTGAAATCTAGGATTTCTTTTCCTTTTTCCTTCACAAAAGGGACCAGCTTGAGCGTGGGAACCATGGGTATGTTGGTAGCGGGTATCTGGGGGTCTTGGACTTCTGGATTTTCCATCTCCTGGGTCTGCCCTGCAGCTATATCAGTGGCTGACTGCTCTGTTTCAGTTTGTGTCAGCTTCTTTGCTTTCTGCTTTTGTAGCTCTTCATTGAGCTTTCTTTTAGCTTCTTCAGCTTCTTTTCTAGCTGCCTCCTCTGTAGCTTCCTGAGCAGCTCTTCTTTCTTCTTCTGAATGAACCCTTTCTGCAGCTTCTTTTTCTAGCCTCTGGGCTTCTTCATTTCGCTTTCTGGCTTCTTCTTCAGCCTTTTCTTGGTCATCCCCCTTCCCACCTTTGGTGGTGATCTTTTTCTTGAATCTTCTCATTAACATTGTCATGTTTGGGGCACTTCGGAAGACAGATTCTTCCTTATCAAAATGGTGGGTATACTCGAAGTGCACCTTATGCTCTTTACAGTGCTTAGCTACTTTCCCATGAGTATCGTTTCTCTGAAAAGGCATCTCACCAAAATGGAACTTTTCCAACTCCCCTATGAATTCAGCAGCTTGTTTTACCTTGGCGAATTTGTAGCTTCCTAGCTTGAATGGAAAAGGAGGGTAGGCAATCTTCTTATGTTCGAATAGAAAACTGCCTATTCCATCTATGAACACTTGTCTGACTTCTTCCTTGTGGCCTATGTAATCCATTGCATATTTGGGCAGCAATGAAGGGGGTCTTGATCCTCCGAACATCCGGATGTACATGCCATTTTCAGTTCAGAAATAGTCCCTGTATTCTTCTATCACCTGCATGGCTTCTTCTGACATACAGTCGCACTCCTTCCAAAAAATGAGTGAGTACAGTGGTATAATGAAGTGCTCATAGACCTCTCTGTAATGGCTATGGTACTGATGAGCCCACAATGGTCTATAAGCGGCATAAACAGGCATCCTTTCCCTGTCCCAGATGCACCTGAGACCGGGGAAAGCCTGGTTGCACAACATGCAGTCTATTAATATTGAACTCATGTAAAACTCCGATATTTTCTTGGACTCTCCCTCCAAGGATGAGGTCACGCAAGAAGAAAGATTGTTGGACACCATGCTGGCCCAATTGAAGACTGTGCCTTGGGTTGCCACATGAAAAATAATTGGTATCCATTCAAGTTTGAAGAGTCTGCCATGAGCTCTCCCAAAGATCTTATTCAGCATCAGAGCGATAAATCTATAGGGATCCCTCAAGCTCGCTGTATCATAATCACTGGTTGGTCTGTGTCGATAATGCTTCCCCTACAACATCATTCTCCTAAGAGTTTCCACCAGGTCCATTTTGATGCTTTTTAGCCAATCCTCTGACAAGAAAACTTGGGCTTCTGGTAGGTGATAATCCAACGCCACATATCCAGGGCTAAATGCAGCGTAGCCCTGTCCTTCAACATTTCCAATGATCATTGTAGTGGTGTCTACTCGGGGCAGAATCCAGTCAATTACCTCAGAGCATGGGAACAGCTCTGGTCTGGTGGCAACTTTCATGAGAGCAAATTTCTCTATGTTAGCGTAGATGGGTTCTTCTTCGAGGCCCATGTCGGGAACCTCCTTGCGGGAAATCAATCTGTATACTTCAGCCCATTTTTACTCGGGTTCCACACCAAAAACACATTGAGTGTCTTCATATATGTATTCGGTCTTTGTGACCTCCTCTACTTCTGGTCCTTCTTCGACCACGGGGGCCTTCTTCTTCTGCCTCTTGGACATGGTGGATTCAAATTTTTCCTGCCATATATAACATTGTGATATTAAGCAATTCAAATTGCAAATATAAGACACTGTGCAAAATTGTATTCTTTTTGTGGGTACCATGACAACAACTAGTCGATGAAACTGAGATATAATCTTACATAACCTGACTGGCCTAAATAACATGACTATTATAACCAAATGCACACTATCTTAGCATGATACAAAACAGTGCTGCATGATATTAAATTACTCCATCAACCATCTTCTAGACTGCAATAAAACAACATCCATATGTAATGTGCCATTTTTCATGTGTTTAATGTGATAGCGAGTAGTGAAGCTAATGCATGCATGTACAACCTACAAACACCTTGACTATCAGAACCATTAAATACAAGGTGCAGTTTTCAGCATTTTAGTCTGTGAGTCTCCTATGTTTTCCAATACCAAACACATATCTTAGTAGGCACAAAAATGGGACCATGCTGATTGCGGCAAAATAATTACATTAACTTGACTACACATTTCGCTCTCTTCGGGGACTACTGTCATTCTGTTGTACTGGACAAACGGGTAAAACTACATGTGACATCTATGGTACTTACGCCTCTGCGTTTTAGGCTAATAAACTACAACCCACAACAGATCACTTCCAACCAGATAGGGCTACAGAACGGCACGATAAAACAGATGCTCGAGGGTGCGGGCAAAATGAATTTTGACCCAACAAAGGGGGAACCACCAAATGCCATAGAAAAACCACTACAAAACCTCCCCCTGCTTCTCATCATCACACTTGGGGTAGCTAGGTGCAGGCGACGAAATGACTGCCTACACCAAGCCTCCATCTACTATGTGCGGGGCTTGCAAACAAAGGCCGCGGACCAAAACAATTCTTTCGCAGGTTAAAAACACCCCCAACCGTGAATAGTGGTTCCACAAGAGACTCCCCGATATATAGGTGCAAAACGCAGGGCAGACAAGAAGAATGACCACAGCAAAACCTAACCATGGGTAGACCCCCGTACGTATGTAAAACGGGGTTGGTAAAACACCTAACCGTAACAAACATCACCAAAAACCTTGAACAAAATGAGGTATGGCAAGAACGGCCTACCTGGCAACGACGCATAACTGACGGGGTGAAAGCGGTCGGGATTCCTCAACTGACACCTAGGTGCAAGTACCGGCACGGTGGTCCACAAGCTTCGAGGGGTCGACAGCACAGGATGATCACGACAGTTCGAGCAAAATAAAACAATAGAAAAACTAAATGCTGTCCCCGTATATATATAGATTTTACCACACGTACGAAAAGATATCAGACATCGGAGAGATTTCGCATCGGACGTCGGAAGTAATCTTCCTTCCGCAACAATGGACGGGAAAACGTAGACCCAGCTACGAAGACATGCTTGGCGGGACATAATCAAAATATTGAACGTCGGACGGGTTTCCAATCGGGAGATGAAAAGGTACTTCCGTCCACAACGACGGAGGAAAAATCATGACAAAACCCAAAATCTTCCGATCAGGACAGGAGGAAAGAAATAGAAATCAAACAAGAAATCGCTCGCAATGGCAGAAGAAAAGACATAAGTACCTTCGACGTGGAACAAAAAAGCATCCGATGTTAAAAAACCAAAGGGTCGGAAGTTGGAAGTAAATTTGATCCACAATGGCGGAAGACCAAAGCAAAACTCCATCCGCAACGATGGAATATTAAAACCAAGATAACCTCCGATTCAGCATGTTTCAAATGCGCTTAAGGGAAGCGATAAAGCTAGATCAAAAATTCAGGCATCAGAGGAAAAATCAACCCAATGGGTAGCTCAATCCAAGCGTAAGCGAAGTCATTCTAAAAGTTCTTAAACCAATTTCAAGAAGAAAAATCAAACTAACTCAAGCAAAGGAGGGTCCTAAAATTTTTAGAATTTTGGGAAATTGTTGCAGCTGCAACAATTGGCAACTACCTGGTGAACCCCAGATCTCTGAATTAACTCCTTCCCAGTGCAAGACTATTCTGAATAAGATGAAATCTTCTAGATGCTTGTATTCCTGAGCAAGCCAAATAATGCATTTAAATTACTTAAAGAAGTCCACTCTTTTGGGAGATGGTAACATCAAAAGTAGTGCAAGTATGAATAACTCTTTTGAGGCCAACTCAGTGAGGTTTATTTTTCCTGTCCTCGGGTAGTTTACAGCTCGAACACCACATGATCGTAACAGAGTGTAAACAATATTATCCTTTTGTTCGTCATTCCCATGCCAACTGCACTTTTGTGCCTTTTGAACTTTAGTTATTTTGATATGAGTCCTCCTGCAGGCCTTTCTTACTGAATTTTAATTCAGGATCCTCTATCCCATAGTGTCCTTTTGTGTGAACAATGTACTTCATATTTTAGTTCACGGATGGAGAGGATCTTGTGGCCATTCAGTACTTCATGCTTTGTTATTTTGCTTTGATATGTATTGTTTTTCTTCAAGGAGTTTTGACTCTTGATAGCTTTTTTTTTTTTTTTGAATATATGACATGGGATCATTTATATGTGACATACTTTTTTTTACTCAGCTTCCTTTCCGTGGGTCCTTTACTGTCACCCCCTTGGATATTTAAGATGTGAAATGGATGGAGCCTCTAAATAGTATTCCAGACCTCTTTTACTTCTGAGTTATTTACAGGGGTTAAGTGAGACTTCAATGAATGCTTTGCCAGTTAGGAACACTACTACTAGAAGACATTCTATACTTTTAAAGCACAATTTTTGCACAAGATTTCAGTAACTAAAGAACCCTGATGTTTCCATTGCAACCAAAGTTTGCCTCTTTATTCAAAACCAAAAGAAATTCTAGCAAAGCAATAAAAGAAAACAGCATCAAAGCAGATAATCAAAAGTAAAAGCATACAATTGTTAAAGAACACAAAAACAATTTATTTATGTACAAAGCAAAAAGAAAGAAAAAATTTGCCCACTCCTGAAAAAATTTTAAAACTAGAGAGCTAAAGGGCCGGCTGGATCATAGACATGAGATATCTAACCATGGTCTAGCTGGGCTATTTTTGAAACTGAACACATGTCTACTATCCTATAATCATCTCTTACAGCTTGAAGAAGTTGAAGGAGCTCAGGCTGAACGTCAGTCATAGAGCTGGCCTTGCTTGAGGTATGATGTCTCAGCTTACACTCAGTCAGATAGTTTCCCAGGACAGAATCAACAGATTCATTTCCTTCCCCTAGCTTAGTGACGGTATACTTCATATAAGGCTCTCTCGAAATCTTAATCTTATTCGGGGAACCCTTGAGAGGCAATAATAGATGAGACCAATCCGAAGCAAAATAGCCTTTTAAACTGGCAGACCAATCTCTGTTCATAATAAGCCCATATCCACTAGGTATG
Organism: Pseudotsuga menziesii; assembly: GCA_001517045.1. Lineage (NCBI taxonomy): Eukaryota > Viridiplantae > Streptophyta > Pinopsida > Pinales > Pinaceae > Pseudotsuga > Pseudotsuga menziesii. The sequence continues at coordinate 68,626 of LPNX010449032.1, read as the reverse complement.
TCAGCCACAGTAATGTCAATAAATTGACAAATCTTGTTGTTTGTAGACAAGCGAATGAGGACATTTTTCATTTCACCCACTACTTTAACACCTGAACTGTCTAATTGCGTTACTTCACAGAATGTGGACTCTGGCTGTCCATTAATATTTTTGCAAATCTCCAGTGGTATAACATTCACAGCTGATCCAGAATCTACTAAACAATTATGCACATTATGATTCAGCATTTCCAGAGTCAAAAAAAAAGGTGGAGTGACAGGTATTTCCTCCCAACCATGCTCTATGTCTTCGTCTCCTGGATGGTTTTGAGTGGGTATATCCTCTTCAAGTTCTACAATCTCTTCAGTGATTTTCTTGTTAACACTTACCTGTTCTTCTACAGGTTTGAAAATTTCACTGATTTGTTTGGTCTCCTGATTGACAGTAGTTACTTTGGATGTGTTGTCTTCAACATTCACTTTCCCCTGTCTTTTAACCTTCTCCTGAAAACTTTTTATATTGTCTTCAATCGTTAAACCCATGTCCTTCGTGGTTGTAGAAGTGCATTCAGATTGAGGAGTATTCCCTTCAGTGTTAAACATTGAAACACCATTCCATGAGAACATAGAATCTTCATCTTTTTTTTCTATGGTTTGTTTCTTCATTTCCCCTTTATCACTGTCCTTAATCAGTTTAGGTTCCAACAACTTATTCATCACCAATGTCATTGAATGTAACCATTGAGGACATTTCTTTTCAGAATGAGGTTGTTGGTGGAAAGTACAGAAATTATCCCCCCCTATTTCTGTTATGTTCATTGATGCCAAATGCGGTGGAGGGGCCTGCCTTTGGTTGTTGTCCTTTCTTTCCAGATAGTGGGGCTTATATATTTTCTGAAGGTTTCTTTCCTTTTCAAGATATATTAATTGGTTGGATAGCTTCTGCATCATTTTCAGCATTCCATGATAGTCATGTGATTGATCCTCTTTCGGTTTAGACAGCAGTAAAGTTCTTCTCCCGGTAGTCTTCTCTTTGGGTAGGTCAGGGTAATCTTCTACACTTTCCACTTCAGCTTCTACCCTTCCTGCCTCTTCATAAGTCTCTACCAATGTAGGCTTGGCTTTCATTTTCACGAACATAGCCAACTCAGGTCCTAGGGCAGATGTATAATACTCAATCAAGACCTTGTCTGAGGGTCGGTGAGCTTCAGAAAAATTCTTTAGGTATAATGAAAATCTTTGATTAAACTTACATACCTTTTCATTCTTATCTTTTCTTAATAAGCCAAGACCTTCATCAAGGAGGCGTGAGTTTTTTGGGTTGTATATTTACTTCTGAAAACCCTTTCAAAAGTGTCCCAATCAGGAATAGAGTTTGCGGGCAAACTGAAATACCAAGATGCTGCTGCTCCTTTCAGGGTGTGGGGAAACAGTCTACAAACCACATCTTCATACTCCCCCGCTCTTAGCCCCTCTAATGATAGATAAAAACTCTACAAGTGATCATCTACAGCCGTCTTTTCCTCAGGGTCAAACTTAGGCAACAACTTGCCAAAATGCTGAGGTGAGTTATGCAATGGACGTGTGAGGTTCAAAGGGGTTCTAGCTCTCCAAGCTGGTAATGGGTTATGCTAATTTACATTAATGCCAGCCATAAGTAAAAGGACAAGATTCTGAACAAAGGGTAACATAGGGTGAGAAAAGGCTTTCTTACTTCTGTAAGTACTTGGGTCGATTTACAAGCTTTAAACTTCTACTGGTATGGTAATCTTGGGAAAACTAATTTTCCATGGCCAGCCATTCACTGGTGGCCCTCCTTCTAGCGCCAATTCTGTTGGGGGATAGAAATTTGCAAGCGACAATAGTAAGGGATTCTCCCCAATCAACGTTCCCAACTAGCCCATTGACTGTTTGGTATAGGGAATCCGTCCGGTTTGCGGTCCGGCCACCGTAGGTCAAAGTAACAAAACAAGGGTTTTACCGGTTGTGGCCTGGTCCACCGAGTTTTTTTTATTTTTGACTTAATGTATGCAAATGCAAATGCCTAACTAACAATGCATGATGATGAGGATGTGGGGAGCATCACAATGTGATGCACAGGTTCTTACCTCTCATCTTAGGCTCACAAGCATCTGCACCACATATGCGAGAATGACATAAACTAACTATGCATCTAACTACCTATCTATACACCTATCCCCAGGGAGCTAGAATATGATTTACTTATGAGTAACATGTATTATTCATGCATTATAAACAGAAATGACAGGTAGCTGATATTTTTATCTACAACACATGAAAGATTAAAGATAATTCAACAATCAGATAGCCAACTGTTTCATAAGCAGCATACATTACTCATAGTGAAAATCTTCATAAAATAAACCGGAAAACATTCATATAATAACATAGGTTCAATGAGTTAGAATGGTCTCACAGTTAATGGACATAAAGCTGAAAATGAAATAATTCCTCTTCAACAAAATCCATTGCACAACATTTGAATATTCCACTAAGCTTTCTCCAACAGGAAAACTGTAATTTTCTATTGCAAAAGGAAATAGTTCTTCTTACAATATGTATTCACCAGTCTTACTGGGAAAAAGTCCTTTCTTGCTTCTAAGTCTATTACATTTATACAAAAGGCGTGATGGTTGGGATGCCCGAAGTAACCTTTGGGCTTCCCAACGCTTCATTTTCCCAACACTTAACCTTTTCTCAAAAGTTTTCTTTTTCACAAAATTTGTTATAAATACAAAAAGTGACTAGTCCTTCACGTGGAGGGGCTCGCTTGACTATCTAGAAACTTCTTCCACGCTGCAGCTTCACTAGCGATGCCTTCAAAAGTACATGGTTCTAAAAACTGGATATTTATCTCGAATTTCTCAGCTTGTTTCTTGATTGCTTCGACCCTGGACGTACTCAAACGGAGTTGATCTTTCAGAAGTAGTATACTAATAGCTGGGTGATCTACTTGGCTTCTCAAGATCAGATCATCCATGGCTCTGATATCCTACACCTCAGCTTCTTCCTCCTGGAATATCTTCTGCAGTAGCTCTACAAAGGCATCGTGATCTGGAAAAGCTTCGAGCCTCTCCTTCGCTTTTATCTGGCACCGGTTGAATGTATTAAGAAGTCTTCTAAAGAATTAGTTGTCTTCTTTACTACCTTCTTGAAGTCTTCAGCAGTATTTATAGCAAACTCCAGAAGGTTATAGTCCCACTTGAGGGCCTACTGGTCTTTTTCCGGTAGCTTTGTTGGGGTTTCCTCGCTGTTCTCCAACCTTGCCATTCGTACATTCAGGACCTCTAGGACATCCTGGGACCTATCCACAAAGAAGGATGCAGTTTCCAGGATCTCCTACAATCGGCCGTCGATCTGCAACACTTTACACCTTTCTTTTTCAACAGCAGTTTGCAGCTGCAGCATCTTAGTTTTCTGAGCCAATACATGCTGCTTGAGAGGCTGAAGATCGACTTGCTGTTCTCTGGCTACTTCCAAAGCAATGTTCAAAGCAGATATTTGCTCCTGATGTTCCTTTCTCAGTTCTTGAGTGTGCATATCATTTGCATGCAGGAGGATCTTCAGCTGGTCTTCTAGCTCCTCCACCTTTGTCAGTAACTGCTCCTTCTCGGTCTTTAGATCTTGGCATTCCTTCTGCACTTGCTCAAGTCAATCTTGTGTAGTTTCCTGATCCTGTCTCTCTTCATGTAGGGTCTGCAACTCAACCTCAGCAGTCTTCATTTCCCCCTGTAAGTGTTCAAATTTCCGCTTCAACCTGTTGCTCTCTTCTCTCTCATGCCTCAGTGTGTCCTTCAACTGCGCAGAGGATTTCTTGGACTGTTCTAAGTCCTTCATGATCTTGTGTACATTGTCCTCTGAGGCATGAATAAAGACATATCCGGCTCTCAAGGTGAATCTTGGATCTAGGTCTGTCCCTAGCATAACAGTAGTATCTGTTATCATTTTACCAAGTAGACCTTCCGCCTCAACTTTCTTTTATGTCCTCTTTATTATTCGTTTTGTCGCCCTATCATAATATACAGTGTTGAAATCTGGGATTTCCTTTCCTTTTTCCCGCACAAAAGGGACCATCCTGAGCGTGGGAACCATGGGTATGCTGGTAGCGGGTATCTGGGGGTCCTGGACTTCTGGATTTTCCATCTCCTGGGTCTGCCCTGCAGCTATATCAGCGGCTGACTGCTCTGTTTCAGTTTGTGTCATCTTCTCTGCTTTCTGCTTTTGTAGCTCTTCATCGAGCTTTCTTTTAGCTTCTTCAGCTTCTTTTCTAGCTGCCTCCTCTGTAGCTTCCTGAGCAGCTCTTCTTTCTTCTTCTGAATGAAGCCTTTCTGCAGCTTCTTTTTCCAACCTCTAGGCTTCTTCATTTCACTTTCTGGCTTCTTCTTCAGCCTTTTCCTAGTCATCCCCCTTCCCACCTTTGGTGGTGATCTTTTTCTTGAATCTTCTCATTAGCATTGTCATGTTTGGGGCACTTCGGAAGATAGATTCTTCCTTATCAAAATGGTGGGTATACTCGAAGTGCACCTTATTCTCTTTACAGTGCTCAGCTACTTTACTGGGAGTATCATTTCTCTGGAAAGGCATCTCGCCAAAATGGATCTTTTCCAACTCCCCTATGAATTCAGCAGCTTATTTTACCTTGGCGAATTTGTAGCTTCCTAGCTTGAATGCCAAAGGAGGGTAGGCAGTCTTCTTATGTTCGAATAGAAAACTACCTATTCCATCTATGAACACTTGTCTGACTGCTTCCTTGTGGACCATGTAATTTGTTGCATATTTGGACAGTAGTGAAGGGGGTCTTGATCCTCCAAACATCCGGATGTACATGCCATTTTCAGTTAATAAATAGTCCCCGTATTCTTCTATCACCTACATGGCTTCTTCCGACATACAGTCGCACTCCTTCCAAAAAATGAGTGAGTACAGTGGTATAATGAAGTGCTCATAGACCTCTCTGTAATGGCTATGGTACTGATGAGCCCACAATGGTCTATAAGAGGCATAAATAGGCATCCTTTCCCTGTCCCAGACACACCTGAGATCGGGGAAAGCCTGGTTGCACAACATGCAGTCTATTAATATTGAACTCATGTAAAACTCCGATCTTTTCTTGGACTCTCCCTCCATGGCTGAGGTTACGCAAGAAGAAAGACTGTTGGACACCATGCTGGCCCAATTGAATACTGTGCCTTGGGTTTCCACATGAAAACTAATTGGTATCCCTTCAAGTTTGAAGAGTCTGCCATGAGCTCTCCCAAAGATCCTATTCAGCATCAGAGTGATAAATCTGTAGGGAGCCCTCAAGCTTGCTATATCATACTCACTGGTTGGTCTGTGTCGATAATGCTTCCCCTGCGACATCATTCTCCTAAGAGTTTCCACCAGGTCCATTTTGATGCTTTTTAGCCAATCCTCTGACAAGAAAAACTGGGCTTCTGGTAGGTGATAAGCCAACACCACATATCCAGGGTTAAATGCAGCATAGCCCTGTCCTTCAACATTTCCCATGATCATTGTAGTGGTGTCTACTCAGGGCAGAATCCAGCCAATTACCTCAGAGCATGGGAACAGCTCTGGTCTGGTGGAAACTTTCATGAGAGCAAATTTCTCTATGTTAGCGTAGATGGATTCTTCTTCGAGGCCCATGTCGAGAACCTCCTTGTGGGAAATCAGTCTATATACTTCACCCCATTTGTACTCGGGTTCCACACCAGAAACACATTGAGTGTCTTCATATATGTATTTGGTATTTGTGACCTCCTCTACTTCTGGTCCTTCTTCGACCACGGGGGCCTTCTTCTTCTGCCTCTTGGACATTGGTGGATTCGAATTTTTCCTGCCATATATAACATTGTGATATTAAGCAATTCAAATTGCAAATATAAGACACTGTGCAAAATTTTATTCTTTCTGTGGGTACCATGACAGCAACTAGTCGATGAAACTGAGATATAATCTTACATAACCTGACTGGCCTGAATAACATGACTATTATAACCAAATGCACACTATCTTAGCATGATACAAAACAGTGCTGCATGATATTAAATTACTCCATCAACCATCTTCTAGACTGCAATAAAACTACATCCATATGTAATGTGCCATTTTTAATGTGTTTAATGTGATAGCGAGTAGTGAAGCTAATGCATGCATGGACAACCTACAAACGCCTTGAATATTAGAACCATTAAATACAAGGTGCAGTGTTCAGCATTTTAGTCTGTGAGTCTCCTATGCTTTCCAATACCAAACACATATCTTAGTAGGCACAAAAATGGAACCATGCTGATTGCGGCAAAATAATTACATTAACTCAACTACACATTTCGCTCTCTTCAGGGACTACTGTCATTCTGCTGTACTAGGAAAACGGATAAAACTACACACGATGTCTATGGTGCTTACGCCTCTATGTTTTAGGTTAATAAACTACAACCTGCAGCAGATCACTTCCAACCAGCTAGGGCTACAGAACGGCGCGGCAAAATAGATGCTCGAGGGTGCGGGCAAAATGAATTTTGACCCAACAAAGGGGGAACCACCAAATGCCATAGAAAAATCACTACAAAACCTCCCCCTGCTTCTCATCATCACACTTGGGGTAGCTAGGTGCAGGCGACGAAACGACCGTCTGCACCAAGCCTCCATCTACTATGTGCAGGGCTTGCAAACAAAGGCCGCGGGCCAAAACAATTCTTTCGCGGGTTAAAAACACCCCCAACCATGAATAGTGGTTCCACAAGAGACTCCCCAATATATAGGTGAAAAATGCAGGGCAGACAAGAACAATGACCACAGCAAAACCTAACCATGGGTAGACCCCCGTACATATGTAAAATGGGGTTGGTAAAACACCTAAGCGCAGCAAACATCACCAAAAACCTTGAACAGAATGAGGTATGGCAAGAACGGCCTACCTGGCAGCGACGCGTAACTGACGGGGAGAAAGTGGTCGCGCTTCCTCAACTGACACCTGGGTGCGAGTACCGACACGGTGGTCCACAAGCTTCGAGGGGTCGACAGCGCAGGATAATCATGACAGTTCGAGCAAAATAAAAAAATAGAAAAACCAAATGTCATCCCCGTATATATATAGATTTTACCACACGTGCGAAAACATATCGGACATCGAAGAGATTTCGCATCAGAGGTTGGAAGTAATATTCCTTCCGCAACGGCGGATGGGAAAACGTAGACCCAACCGCGAAGACACGCCTGGCGGGACATAATCAAAAGATCGGACGTCGGACGGGTTTCCAATCGAGAGATGAAAAGGTACTTCCGTCCACAACAGCGGAGGAAAAATCATGACAAAACCCAAAAGCTTTCGATCAGGACGGGAGGAAAGAATTCGAAATCAAACAAGAAATCACCCGCAACGGCGGAAGAAAAGACATAAGTACCTCTAATGCGGAACAAAAAAGCATCCGACGTGAAAAAACCAAAGGGTCGGAAGTTGGAAGTAAATTCAATCCGTAATGGTGGAAGACCAAAGCAAAACTCCATCTGCAATGGCAGAAGATTAAAACCAAGATAACCTCTGATTTAGCATGTTTCAAATGCGCTTAATGGCAGTGATAAAGCTAGATCAAAAATTCAGGCATCAGAGGAAAAATCAACCCAATGGGTAGCTCAATCCAAGCGTAAGCGAAGTCGTTCTGAAAGTTCTTAAACCAATTTCAAGAAGAAAAATCAAACTAACTCAAGCAAAGGAGGGTCCTAAAATTTTTAGAATTTTGGGAAATTGTTGCAGCTGCAACACCTGCACATAAGAGAAGGGTTAGTAGCAAAACCTTGAGGATACTGTATACATATATCCTCAGTGAGATCTCCATTCAGGAAGGCACATTTTACATCCATGTGATGTACCTCCCATTTCCTTGAGGCTACAATGGCTAAGGCTAGCCTGATGGAATGCATCTTTGCCATTGGGGAAAAAGTCTCATTGTAATCTATGCCATGAACCTGTGAGTAGCCCTTGGCTACCAATCTAGCTGTGTACTTCAGTGGTGAACCATCAGCAGCAAATTTGGTCTTATAGACCCACTTACACTGTACTAGTTTTCTCCCTGGGGTAAGATCCACTAGCTCCCATGTGTTGCTCTTATGGAGTGAGCTGAACTCCTCCTTCATGGTTTTTTGCCATCTTGGATATCCTGCTGCTTCTTCATATGTTTGAGGATCAGACTCCACCATCAAATATCATTTTTCATCAAACATAGGATCCTTCATGCACAGACCACTCTCAAATTGAGATATAGTCCTCCTTGGGTCATTGGGATCCCCAGCTAGCTCTCCTGCTGCATGTAGTGTCTTGGCTGCCCATTTTGGCCTTGTAGGGATGTTAGGGTCTTCAATAAACTCATATCCATCAGAAAAATCAGAATCATCATGTTCAACAAACTCTTTACTTACTTCTTGAGGTTTAGGTGGTGAAGAGGCTTCACCAACTTCCACTGCTGCAAGGGGTTCTTCTTCAAACTGAACACACCTTTCGATGAAGGCTTTGTTTGTGCTCAAATTTATCAACTTGTACCCTTTTGAATCTTCAGAGTATCCAACAAAAAAACACTCTTGTA
>LPNX010449032.1:44065-59164 GCA_001517045.1 Pseudotsuga menziesii | reverse complement strand
ATCTCCAGCAATCAAAGCTTGATCTTTGGATGGTTTGATGGTGCCCATCATCACCAGCTTGTCCTGTTCTTGTGTGAGAGATTCCATGAAATCTGCAAGGTTAGGCATCTTCTAGGTTTGAGCTGTCAGTTTTGTGGCATAGAAGGTCAAAACAAACACTGAATAATCAGGGCCCAGCTTTGAGAGGATGGCTAGTACGAGCTAATCATCTTTCTTTTTGATACCACACTGTTTCAGCTGCAAAACTAGTGCTTTGAACTTGGAGAAATATAGCTGCAGGGATTCAAAGCTCGTTGGACTCGGGGAAATCAGCTCATTTTCGATTTGATGTCCCCTCATCTCATCTGTCTTTCCAAAAATATCAAAAATATTCTCCCATACTTCATTCGGTGATGTCAATCCATCGAGATGGAAAAGGAGGTCTCTGGAAATACTCAGACACAGGAGGCCATAAGCTTCATCCCTCCTGTTGTGCCATTTTATCTTCTCTGCAGCTACATTGGGCTCTGCTTTCGTTTCCATAGTCACCCTATAGAGGCCTTTCTCTCTCAACAGTATCTCCATCTCTACTTTCCATTCAAAGAAATTGAAGGGAGTCAAGATAGTTTTCTGTGATTGATCCATAGCTTAGAAAATCTGTCTCGGCTGTCAGTAGAAGGCTCCCAGTCACTGATGTCGAACCTGCAAAACAATTTTTGAAGGAGAGAAACAATCTACAATGGCTCTGATACCATGTGGAAATTGAACCAGGTGATAGATTAATTTTACTCACAACAATTAACAATTGATCATGCAAAATCACTCACAAAGAGACTGAAAATTGGAGCTGAACACTAAACTGTATTGAATCAGTGTACAATAGCCAACCCTGTAATAACATAGGTTTCTAAATAAATAACATACATCAGGGATTCGAATGCATGAGGATAAATTCGAATCTAGCATAAAGAAGGCTTACTAAAAATAAGCAAATCCCCCATAGGTGTAAAACGTTGATCCCAAATATGTCATGGAGCTCACAAATTAGAAAAATGGCTTAGGAAAGATAAAGAGTGGTGGAATGGCAGCTCATACATGCTTTTGCATGGAGAAAAGAGTGGAGGATGAAGAGGACAAAAAACTAGTTCACCTCACCTAGTCTAGCTTTTCTATTTGCCTTAAAACACTGAAAAAGCAAGGAATAAAGCAGAAAAAGTAGAAGGGCACCTAGGAGGCCAGGAATAAAGTAGATTTGATTCCTTGGGCTTTCCCATGCACTACATGAGTCAAATGAGGCAAGTTTTACCACTATGGATAGGTAAAAGACAACTTGCACAAGGTGGGACACATGAACTAGGCTAATAAGACAGAAATAATTAAATTAATGTCTAAATGGGTAAACTATGGGTTGATTATTCTAACAATGAGTCATGTTGGGCCATATTTTCTTCAGTTGAATGACCATTTGGATTGCCTATTTTGACTGATCGATAGGATAGATGATTTCGGCTGCTAACATGATGTTGATTTCTTTCTTTAATATTTCCTTATATTTATGTGCAAGTTTATATGGTCTTTTCTTTATAGGTTTTGCATTGAGTTTTCTATCGATTTTCATTTCACCCATTTCTTGAACTAGTCCTTTGAAATCTTTATAGTCTAGAGAAAAAACATCCTGAAATTATTTTAATAAGTTGGTGATTTCTGTTGTTTTCTCTTTGTTCCAATAGTCGCCAATATTTTTAATTTTAGGCCTATCATCGTTAGATATGTCAACGTCTTTTATTTTAACTTTTTAATCCATCCATAATGGTACTTTACATTCATTAATTTGTTGACTACCTTCTTTAAACTGTGAGATTCATAACGAGAAATATTCCATTTTCAATCATCGAGAGCCGTCTTTTTCCATTTTTATTTTTATTTTTAATACTGTATTAAATGGTTTTGAAGTTTCAGGGTGATCAATTTTCCATTGGAAACTTTTACCACATGTGGTTTCTGTTTCTAGTTGAATTCTTCTCAAATGTTGTATTGTGTCCAATCGAATATTATGACTTGTAGTGTTTTGTCAGTTATGTCAAGTTTCTGTTGATGTGTTTTCGGTCAGCTATAAGAAGGTTTTTATTTGTTTCAATGCTTCAACCAATAATTCATCCTGGGGTGAGAATGTGAAGTCTTTGAGGAAATTTTCTTTCAGTTCATTCCATGTGAACATTTCTCCCCTTGCTTATTCCATTTTATACCACTTATTTGGTAAGTCATATAATGTGTTTGGAAACAAGTGAGGTCGGACTCGCTCGTCTTTATAACCTAGTCTTCTCCATTATTTTTCACATGTAGCAATATGTTTTTCAGGGTCCTTCCCTTGTGTGAAGATTGGTATATTTAACTGCGTTATTTTCTTCTTTTCTCCAAATATTTTGATAAAGTAAGTTGAAGTTTATGTCCATGTTTGTAGTCTCAACTAGTGGGTATCCCACCATCGAGCAGGTTTCCCTGTAAATGTCTCAACCAGACTTTGGAGTCGGCCTTGTTCACATATAGTTTTAGATACTTGTTCAACATGAAGTGTTGATTATTCACGCTCTTTGCATCTAAGTGGTGGTCGGATTGATGTTTTAATCTTTACTGGTGTCAGAGACGGGTACTCTCTAATTTTTCATGTAAATATTTTATGAATTGTAGTGACAACACAACATTATCGTGTTTTCTTTTTAGGAATGACCTGGATATTCCAACATCCCCTTTCTTGTAATTTTTAATTTTCTATTTCCTAATCATATAATTATGCATCTAAGTTATAACTGATTGAATCAAGATTCCCTAGGTGAAGTTCGCCATATATTTTAGGTTTGGTATAATATTCATTGTTCTGGATTTGGTAGAACTGTCGAACATTGACATAGTCATATATGGGTTATGTCCATGGTTCTCCCTATGATGGATGAATTGGAACAATGAATTTTTTCCCATTTCGCTTTATTTTGATTCTTTCTTTATCTAATGAAATAGATTCCTTCATTTTTCATCCCCATGGTCGACCTACTAGGGCTGGGAAGGAACTGGATCCTTCCTTGAGGCTGATTATTTTGAAGTCGAATTTAGTTGAAAATCCTTTAATAGTCGTGTCAGCATTTTTACATACATAAATGGGTTTGATTAGTCCTTGATCCACTAACTTTAAATATATTCCAGATTCATTTAGTCGGGGTTTTCCTAGTTGTTCCCACATGTCTTTGGTTATTATGTTTACCTGTGATCTGAAGTCAAGAACAACTTGTTGGACAAGGTTACCTTCAATTTCAAGATCGACTAATGGGTTAGCATCGTTTTTATATTTTTTATTAAGTATATATATAATTTCTTCCTACTTATCTTCACCAGAATTATTTTTAAGTTTGTACATTAAATCAATTAGCTTTGCAACATACTCATCATTATTTATTAGTTTAATTAGTTCATTATTAATATTCTTATGAGATTCATCATTTTCTTCATGTGTAGCTAGTTCTTGAAATATAATTGATGCATCATTATATAGTGGTATTTGTTCGGCAGGGTTAGGATAATATTATTTACTTTTTATTTTACTAATTTGTGGATTATCCATGCCAATTTGTTTTCTTTGTCAAGTAAGAATTTGTAAGTTCTTAGTTTGAATAATATCACACTTTTGAATACTATACAAGACATTAACGTTCTTTTTATTGTTAATTTTTTCAAGCATGGTAGGAAAATCCTCCAAAGAGTGATCGCCTACTCCACAACTTGTACAAAATTTTAGGTCGGTTCGATCCTTGTATGGACAATATGCATGTCGATGTCCTTCATGTAAGCATGTATAGAACTGGATGGGTCGACATGGTCTGTTTTCTTTATTTCCAAAATATTGGCCTTGACCTTGAAATCCTCCACATCGGTTATAGTTGTCGTTTCGGTGATTGTATCTACGGTTTTCATACATTTCATAACTATTTTGATTGTTATGGTCATTATTGTGATTCCTTGTATTATTGTCAGTGTTGTTATTTTGCGCGAAAACATTCGTTTGATAAAATGCTTGATAGTTCTGTCGATTTTTCAAGTTTAACTGACACTCTGCTATCGAGTGACTTTTGACTTCGTAGATTGCACACCAATGACCTTGTTCATTTTTCATTTTATATGGGAAATCCTCCATTGCCTATAATTCATGTTCCTAGTATATATCCCAAAATCACTTCGATTGTATGAACCAGATGTCTTTTCAATGGTCATCCCATCGACAATAGTCTTTTGTATGACCATCCATTGAGCATTTAGTACACTAGACATCGTTTCCCTTGAGTTTCATTTTCTATATTGATTTCTACATGCTTTCTAGTTGTTCCTCAATACATCTATTGACGGGATTTACAAGGTAATTCTCATCCATTCCGATCTGTAATGCCTTTGTCAGTGCATATTCGTATGTGTTCAAGTTATCCAGTCGAATATGCATGTGAATTTTCTGTAGGAGTCCAACAACAAACCAATGAATTAGTTATTTTTTGTCTATGTTATATTCCAATTGGATTAGTAAATATTTGAATATTTTGTCATATTCCCGAACTATTTCAGTCGGTTTCTAAGATGTGGTCTTCAGCTGCTTAGATGCAAGATGCTTTGCATCAGGAATTTTAAATAATGACATAAATTGTTACTTTATTTGAGCTTTTTTCACATTCACTTTTTTCTCTGTATATGTCATATACCAAGTTAGTGCTCTCTTATGAATAGAACTGACAAACTATGTCATTTGATGTTCCTCGTTGTTAACAACATTCACCTCCCATATCAACTCGCATACAAACCAATGTTGTTTGGGGTCTTCATATCCTGCATAGAGGGGAATTTGGGTGGATATGTGTTCCATATGAGTCAGTGTCTACGTCTCCTTTAGTTGGTGGAGGTGGTAGTGGTGGTGTTGGTGCGTCACTTCTTATGACTAAACTCTTTTCACAGCTATTCTCAACAGAAGCTTCGGTTCCGTTGGTAATTTTTTATGTATCAGTCGGTTCACTTTAGAATAGAAGTTGATTTATGTTGATTGCTTCTGATGATACCCAAGTAAAATTTTGTTGAAACTGGGGTACCCTTAATAGTGACACCGACTGGTCTAGTGAGTTATCTGAAGCTGGAATTGGCTGGGAGTGCTCCTTCATGATCCGAGTAAAGTAGGTGAAACTAAGAATGGATGAATAGGGCTTAAAATTAACCTAATTCCCTTCTTGCAGTCAATGAGTTACAATATGGCCGACATTATTTCCTTCACATTCTATTCGACTCCATACACCTACTTGCCAAGCTCGTAGTCTTAGGTCTTCTTGAACAATATCCTCCACTAGGGGACTCTGAATAAGATTTGGCAGGGAATGTGGTGTTATATTCTCAGGTATGTTTACTTGAATAGCTCTACCTCACTCTATCCACAAGTCTTATTCCATTGGTGATACATATTCATCAAGGCCCTCTTCCTATAGGTCATGACCCAACTCTAGTGGATTTCCTTCTGGTTTTGTCACTCTATTCATCATTCTTTCTTGTTGGAGCACAACAACTTGCTCTCTGGCTTCTTCACTCCTCTTTTCCCATTCTATTTTATGTATATTTGGAATTTTTTTGTGTGTGATTGTTCTATTTTTTTCCTTTTTGGTCTGAATTTTCATTCCTTTCCCTAGCGTTTTCTTCATTAGTCAACTATGAATTTATCTATTTTACTCAAAACATGATCAAGTACCCCCTCCTCATCGACTGAAAATATTTTTAGAAAGCTCAGGTGGAACTGGTTATTTTTTAGGAAGTACTCCCACTCTCTTTTTGGATGAATTTATCGCACTCCTTTTGCTTAGCCTCCCAATTTTTGTTTCTTGGTGGTATTATCGACAGTGGATGAGTCTCGACAATGTGTCTTTCACCTCCGTCGATCAAGAATCTGAACAAAAGTGTCAGCAGCGAGCAAAGGAACTGTTCTGTTAGGTTGTTATAGAATCTATTTTTTATGCTATCGACATAGACTCTTGCTTCAACAGCTCACTCCTCACAGAATTCATCAGCAATTCTCTCAAACCACTTTGAAAAATTTGTGTAACCTCCTCTTGTTAGTTTCTGACACAACTGACATTCTTATTCACCTGCCAAAATTTTCATCCAGTAGCTTCTTCAATGCATGCAGGACGGACTCGACAAACCTTTCATGCATTTCAAAGAAGAATTTATCATTTTCTTGAGAAATAGCCATCTTTTTTCTTCTAGCATAATTCTGCATGTAGTTCGCTATTTTATGCTCCCACCAATCCTTAATATATTCCTCTGATATCATCGGGTCATAGCCATTTTCATCCAATATATGTACCACCAACAATGCAACCACTGTTGTAATTAACCATATTGCAAGGTTACCAATGATACACATATAGATTCATATAACAATGATACATATAAGAGATATGGAATGGTAGACATAATAAAAACTTATGTTAATCAAGAACACATGTGGGTTCATACATGAAACCAAACCGAATATCTATCCAGCTCTACAGCCTATATAAATGATTTACAATTAGTTTACATAACTGCCTATTAATTCAACTAATCGAAATGACCTATGAGGTCTAAATAATATAAAATTAGTCGACTGGAGGATCTAGTCGTATTGGGAAACTAGGCTCCTCCAACAAAGACTCAGAACAAGATCAACAGAGTATGAACTAGAGTGGTGAACCAAGTAAACACACAACCATTTTATATACTTGGGAGACATCTCTCTACATGCCTGAACATAAATTGAATTAACGTTGAGGTTGATGAATATGTATGATGTTCAATCTAAATCAAGTGTGAATATGACAAAATTTAATGAATGATTTGAAAAAGGACAAAAAGGAAAATCGGATTCATTGGATGAATTTCAAGGAAGGATATCAGAATAAAGTCTCAATACAAATGCAACACATAAATAAATTTGTCACACACGCAGAAGGATGGGAATATGTGTGAACATAGGAAAATTTATTAGAAAAAATTAATTTCCCTCATGAATGAAATCCAATAGAAAATCATTCAGAGACAACATTAATTGAGACACGTACATGCAGAAAGATAGTTCAGTTCTATGTATCTAACGCAAATATGGATTACATGCAACCTACACATCAGAGGAAATACAAAAAGGAAGAAATTAGTTTGAAACTAGGGAGATTAAACAAATAAGAGAGTCCCTTTTCCATTGATTTTAAATGAGGGGAATGTAAGAAATCCAAAAAGGATGAATAAAAAGACAACAAATACTGGTCTAAGAAAAAAGAACAAAAAATAATCAAAGCCATAATCTTAGGGGGGTCCTTTTTGCATACAGGAGCAGAGCTCACTTTTAGGGGGATCTGATGGTAAGTGGTATAATAAAGTGGTTTTGACATCAATTCCAAAGGGGGGTATTGTTGAACATGTATTACCATTGATGTCAAAGGATCAAATGATTAAACATGAATTTTCATTGATGTCCAAGGAGATTGTTAAGGAGATTGATGTCAAAGGATATTGTTAAGGATATTTTATAACATAAGGATATTATTGAACATGTATTGTCATTGATGTCAAAGGATCGAATGATTGAACATGAATTGTCATTGATGTCAAAGGATATTATGAAGGAGATTGATGTAAAAGGAGAGTGTCGAACATAAAGATATTGTTGAACATGAGAATATTATTAAACATATTGTAATTGATGTACGGAATCCAAAATAGCTTAAGACTTCCTCACACAAATCCAATTTGAAGAAATACATATGGAAGAATGTGGAAGTTCAGAAAGGGAAAAGGACCCATCATGTCACTGGTTATAAGTGCGCAAATAACAATTTGCAAAGAAGAAAATTGAAAATGGTAGATATGTGGAAATACCACTTGCATGGGACTTAGAAAAGAAGATAATGAAATAAAAACTTGTGTCTAAAATTCGCACAAAGAAAATGATGCGTGGTACAAAGACGTATGGGGAAGAATATAAATTATGTGAAAAATTCCCACAAGGAAGTTTTCATATGTGTGCCAAACCCAATAAGGATGAATTGCTATAAGTGGCATGCCGACACAAATCATAGCTTGAAGAAAATGAAAACTTAGTGAGAGCATTATTCAAGGATAAGGAACTTCAACAAGTAGACACATCTCTTTATTTGGAAAGAGTATAAATAATAAAGAGATGGATGTATTGAAGTAATATTGTAATCATGAAGACTTGAAGATATTATGATTTGAAAAATATTTGTTTTGGGGTATCAATGGTTTTTTTATCGCATAATTTTTTTTTATGTAGCGGAGATGAAGTGCGCAAATCAAATGATGATATAAATATATTTATAGAAGGATGCGTGAAATCGGTAGGTGTGAAGTTCTTACTTAGTAAAAGACAGATCACAGAGCTACATGCATGACTAAGTTTGAAACATTGCTTAGTATAGAGACGTAGTTTGTAGTCTTTATCACACATTATTGTTTCGACAAGTGACTGTCTTAATGCAAATATTCATACACAAATAAGAGGGTTTACAGTAGTTGCAGTTTTATAGTAATGATGATTTATAGTTATTTGTTATACATTCTTATTTCTATATCAGGGAGGTTGGACGGGGCAAGGATAAGGGTGGCGGATATTCCTTTCAGGAGTTACTGGTAAAACATATTAGCGAGGTTGGATGGGGCAAGGAATAGGGACTCACAACTTCGTTTCAGTCACAACTGATAAAATAAATTCATGGTGTTGTAGCATCCTTTCGATTGGAGCATATGAATGTTGAAATAATGTAGCTTCGAAGAATATTATATGTGTGCTTCACATTACTATTGTTCCTCCTTTAGGAGATGTTATTGATGTAAAAGGTCATGTAAATATCATGTGGTAAACCCTCAGTTGTGAGTCAGGTCAATAGCACCTAGAAAGATGATTATAATTATTATTGTTAAGTTTTCTTAGGTAGGTCGGCCCAATTAGGTAAAATGTCAATTGGTAAGTTTAGTATAAATAGGGAGGCACCCTCCCTCATTTATACACACATACTCACACTTGTATTGCGCAAGAGAGAGAAAGAAGGAGAGACAGAGAAGGATGAATACCAGTGTCTTTGGTGTCTTATCTATTATGCCTGGGGTTTGGGCTCTCACTTAAAGAGACCTTATTCTTTGGCCATTGCATATTGGTAATCTATATTGAGGAATTTTTCCTGGTTTTTTTCCTTTAGCATTTCCCTAGGTAAATTGGTGTGTACCTTGTGACTATGTTTCTTTTAGTTATCCTCTTTATATTGTTATTATGAAAATGTATTAAATGCTAATAAAGTTATAAATTAAGCTATGACAGCATACAAAACTTAACATGGTACCAGAGCTATCCTGAAAAGAGCATCTTTCATAAGGTAAATCTATCTCTCCTTCTCCGGACAAGGAAATTAGGATTTTTTGATAAAGTGGAGTTTTTATTGTAAGTGACATAGGGAAGTGTGCCCATCCTAGGTGCATATTTTGACACCAAGATCAATTTTTTTCCACTGGGAAGATCCTCCAGAAAGTCAATCCCTAGTTTGGCTTAAATCCATAAAACCAATAAACCAGTAAACAAGAAATAGAACCAAAAACTGCAGTCCATAATCTTGCAAGTCCAGTTTCAAGTGATAGAATTTGGTTTCTTCATAAACTTACTGTACCATCATACTCACCTCATTCAAGCGCATATTTTGGTAAGTGTAGTTTTCATTTTTGAGAAAGTTTCAAATTTTGTCATTTTCTGAAATTTGGGATAGGATGTCTCCAAGATCTAAGCTTGATGACAAGTTGGAAGGTATAGACAAATTTTGTGCTTGGAAATACAAAATAGGACTCATTCGAGAAGAGAAAAATATTGCAAATTTTATCAAGGGCGTTGTGTCGGAGCTCGAAGAAGATGAAGAAAATAAAAGTACAAGAAATATATGATTAGGGCTAAGAGGATCATATCTGATTCAATCAAGGATCACTTGATTCCTTAAGAATCCTCTAAGGATAAACCTAAGGAGATGTTTGATTCCCTATCGATAATGTATGAATAAGAACCTCCTAAGAAGTCAGCAAAAGAAGAATTTGAAGAATGTAATCTATTCTTTGCTCTCTATGGGTCCGTGACACTTGGAAGTGACACATGGTTGATTGATAGTGGTGCTTCAAAGCATGTGACAGGTCAGAAGAAGACTCTCTCTAGTTTTGAAGAAAGGGACTCTCCTCAGAAAGTTTCACTAGGATATGACTATAAATATCCCATCAAGGGAATAGGAGAAGCCACATACAAGATTGATTCAGGAACCTCAATGAAGATGAAGGATGTATTACATGTTCCTGGATGGGAGAAGAAATTGATTTCTATATCATCCCTAGATAAGAATGAATTATGGGTTTCCTTTATAGATGATGAAGTTTTTAAGTGGCTTAGAGGTAAATCTATAGAGAATGCATATGTCATTGGGACAAAATAAGGTGGCTTGTTTAAAATGAAAGGTCACTCTGAAGCAGTCATGATTCATGATACTACAAGTCCATGTGAACCATGGCATAGAAGGATTTCTCACATAAACTACAAAACCCTACCACATGTGAGAAATGTAGTCATAGGTATACCATACCTAAATATTGATAATGAAGGAATATTTAAAGGATGTGCGAAAGGAAAGAACACAAAGAATATGTTAGCACCTGGTAAGCACCAGTAATAAAATTTGAGGATCTTTTTGCAGAGGTGGTAGCACCATTCCAAGCTAAACAAATGGTCGAGGAATAGGCTAATCAAAGGAGCAACAAGATCCCAAAATTTCCTTATCATAGGACCTTGAAGGCTGGGAATAAGACCCTACAATTTATGTGTCGATAAAAATGAGTGGCGTTTATACACAGCAAAGAGAATTGACAGCCGAGGAAAATTCCATCGAGGAAAAGATGCATGGTTTGTAAAGTTGTGAAGGATTCCTAAATATGTTTCATATTTCAGGTTTCAAGGGGTGAGATCTAACGAGGATGATGATTTGTGATGGAAGTGTATTTCACAACTACAAGGTGCATGAAAGTTAAAACAAGTCAGGCCTGTGAAATCCTATAGGACACGCACAATCCAACAAAGGAGATATAGTTAGGTCGAAGATCTACGGTTAATCCAAATTTTGTGGAGGAAATGTGCATGAGAGTTAAAACCATGTCGGGGTTGTAGAATATGGTAGGGTCCACTTGTTTCGATGGCCACGATCTTGCGTGGGCCAGATCTATGGCGGAGAGGCGTTTCACTACCAAAATATGCACAGAGGATAAAGCAAAGTGGGGCTGCGACATTTCCATAGAGCCCACATATCTAGACGGTGGAGATCGAGAAAAGATCTGATCAACAGTCCAAGATTGATTTCATGATAAGGATATGTGCAGAGGTTAATAGGAGGAAGCACTATGAAATGTGGGTAGACCCCGCACCTATGGACGGCGAAGATTTGGCGAAAATCTGTTCAACGGTCTAGGATATATTTTGTGATGGAAATAATTGTGACAGTTAGCAAGGCAGAGGATCATGAAATCCTGTAGGGGCTACAGCATAGAATAGCTAATATTTCTCGTAGGAGAAATCTATGGTCATGGCTTATTTCACACAACCAAAGGTGCAAGCAGGAAAAGGATCAATGCAGGTGCGAAGTGAAGTTGGGGCATGCACAAGATTCAATGATGCAGATATTTTCTGAGGGAATAAAATCTTTAGAATATGTTCTGAAATGTCCTTTTCAGTCAAGTGAGCCTGCCTCTCAGACGTTGCAGTACGATTTTTTATCTAGCATGTCTGTGATCCCTTATTTCCTGTTTTAGGTGTAAATCGTGGAGAATTTACCACCTCAGGGAGTTTGTTAGGATTTGTAATGATGATTTGGGATTGATTCCCCCATTTTGTAACTGAATTCGACTCTATTTTGATGTTGATCTTTGGATCCGATAACACTATTAATATAGCCTTAATTGATGAGGAGAGGGTTGGAAATTTCATTCAGAAAGCATTCTGCTCTTGGTTTTTTCATCTATGTAAACCTTCTTGGAAGTGTTAATGAGAAATATTCTTCTACATTTCTAAGATTCATCACAATGCTCTTCATTCTTTTTGTGTTTCTTGTTTTCATCATGCTCGTTTCTGTAATTTCGTACTAATGCTCTCTAGTTGCATATGAGGAATTTGTTTCATTAAGTGCTCCTTGTATCATATGTTGAATTTGTGATTTGTTTATGACGACTGTTATAGAATTCAATCTCTGTTGAGTGCTCTATATTAGTTATTATCCTTTATTGTTGTTGCTGCTAAAGGTGGTACAAGAGATTCACCCACAGATAGGTGCCTCTTGCTTCACTGGGATTCTTCCTCTTTCTCCTATCATCCTTTAAAGATATTTGACTATTTGTGACACCTACTTTGCCTCATAATACAAAGGAAAATTATCACTCATTCTCATTTTAATACCCTTGATTGATTTTAGGTTGTGACTCCATTGCCCAATGGTTTTTCTTGTTTACTTGTCTCACCATCTTTAAATATACCAATTCCTTGTGCTTATCAGAAATATAGCATTCTCCATACTTGTTTAAATCCATATGTGTATGTGAAATATCTTGTGACAAGAGAGAGCACTTTCTGACTGTATTGGCTAGAATATAGTCCAAATATTGGTTTGAAATCGTTACTGTTACCACCTAAGTTGTACTTAGTGGTTTTTTATCAAGTGAGCCTGGTGAACTGGACAAGGTTAACTTGTTTAGACTTCATAAGACCTTTGGAAGTACTTCTGGGAAGTGCTTGTTGTACTATATCACATGTTCATACCCCATGGGGGAATTGTAATAAATGTTCTAGCATGATAGTGTCTGTAAAAGACTCGGTTTCTTAGACTTTATTTGTCAATCCAATCAGCCCAGGGTGTTTTTTCCCTTGGTTATTATTGGTTGTTGAATAAACGACTGATAATTTCTGAGTTTTTCACTCCATACCTCCAAAGTTGGGGTGTTCAGCTTGGCATTTAGGCCTATTGAGGTTATTAGAGTCTATGTTTCAATGTATAAGCATGCTATACATCATGGTCGAGTCATATGAACATGTCTAAGTCCCCCTAGGTTTTTTCAATTTTTCATTTTTTTTATTTTTTTACTAAAATTTAATTTTTCCAAAACTTAGGCTATTTTTTAATAGTTTAATTGGAAAAATTGATTTTGTAATAAAAGTGGGCCAAATAATCTGTTTCATTCATGTAGGTGCTCATTTTCAACCTAAGAGCACCATGTAAACCCATGGACCCACTATTTCCTAGTTTTGAGTGATTTTCCATCACTCAGGTCAGAAAGCCCCAAAAATCAATTATTGATTATTTTAATTAATAAATTGATGAATAATGGAGCAAATCCAAAATCATAAATCAGTGAATTCTCAACCGATTTGATTGAAATCAGTTAGATCTGAAGCAGATTGATTGGATCTGACAAATCCTTGACTGAAGGAGGTGATCAAATAAGATCCAGAGTTGATCTTTAAATTTCTTCATGGTGAATTGCACCCTCTCTCTCTCCTCCACATGTGTGGACTCTCCTGGATGCTCTGTGGACTGATGTGTCGGTTTATGGGTTGATGTGTCAGCTCAATCAAGCCCTCGGTTGACAAGTAGGCTCAATTCAGCTTCAGATCTACATTGATTGACTCTCCATCAGTTGATTTGATCTGATTCCTTGAGGAATTGTGCCCCCACCTGGGTTGGATGACCTATTTTTGTATATATCCTGGTTGAAGCTCCCTCTTCGAAGCTAGTTAGAGCTGGATTGAAGGGCTTGCTATTGTAATTGTGTATTTATCATCATTTGTTGAAATAAATAGAAGATTTGGAGGCTCAATTGTGGAGTAGCTTTCATGTGTGGATCATCATTATCATGTTGCATTTGAGGTGAAATTGCTATTTTTTCAATTTGTTGCACTTAATTGTTGTCTGCCTGAATGGTTATTGGAATCATAGGGATAGATCATTGTAAGTAAGCTTACTCACTTCTATTTTGATGCATATGTTTGAATGAGCTAATATTTGTATGCTAAATAATATTATTTGCATGTTGTATCATCTACTTCTCATATGTATCTTCAGATTTAATGGTTTTGTTTGCAGGATTTGTTGTGTAGCTTACAGGTTTGTCGTGATTGGAAGATCTGTGGTTCAGGTTTGATTCCATTGGTTTTCCAACAGATATTGTGAATATTGTGCCCCTCAATGCTTCACTAACAAGTTTCCTTTGCAGATCTGCTTCAGCAACAAGCACTTCTCTTCTCCTTTTCCTCCTTCAAACATCTTAAATTTTCTTCAAACTGGTTACTAGTAAGGAATTTTATTGCTTAGATCTATATCATTAAGCAAATTATATATATATCTAGTTAATAAGATCATTTTTTAAGTTTAGATCTCAGTTCCGTTTTGCATATAAAGTTATATTTTAAGAGATCTAGCTGAAATTACCCTATTTTTGAAAGCATTTTAATGAAAATTTGTAGCTTGTTGTTAAGGTAGTTTCCTTTGCTGTACTTTAAAGTTCATATTCTGCAGTAAAAGTGCACATATTATTGGCTTCCCAAACAGCAAGCCAATATCCCAAGGAAATCTTGCTTTCCTTGGTTCCTTTTCGCATAACTAGATTACCCCAATTTAACAAAAATTTACTTGAGTTTTTTTTTCGATAACTAGTGTAGTAACCCAAAACACTTTCAGAGTGTGTTTGTTAACACCCAAAAAGGGTTCACTACCTCATCTACCCCATTGCATGGCTCATTTGTCCATTTTCCCACCATATTTCCATCAAAAACCCATAAAACCATGCAAAAAGCCTCCAAAAGGCTTAAAAAGCCTACAAAAGGCCATAAAACCCTCTTTTCCTCTAAAAATATCCAAAATTCCTCCAAAAAAGCAAAAATCTCCAAAAAGGAATAAAAAATATAAAATAATGAGGAAAATGAGGAAGAAACCCTAACCCTAAAACTGCATGGTTTCCAACTATAAATAAGTGATGGAGACCCCTTATTCAATG
>LPNX010449032.1:2880-43764 GCA_001517045.1 Pseudotsuga menziesii | reverse complement strand
CCCGCAGTCCGCCCGCGCCTTCCTTCCATAAACTCGCGACCCAAGCACGCCTATTTTCTTCAAACCCGCGGTCCGCCCGCGCCTGCCGTCCAAAAACCCGTGACCCGACCGCACCTATTTTCTTCAAACCCGTGGTCCGCCCGTGCCTGCCGTCCAGAAACCCGTGACCCGACCGCACCTGTTTTCTTCAAACCCACGGTCCGCCCACGTCTTCCATCCAGAAACCCGCGACTTGACCGCGACTGTTTCCTTAAAACCCGCAGTCCGACCGTGCGACTTCGCCCCTGACTCGCGATCTGGATTTTGCACTTGTTTTTGCTTTTTGAACCCAGCCCCTTTGCTGCCATATTTTCTGCACCATCACAACCACGTGTTCTACCTGCAGCCCTACATCCATGTTTGTCCCCCTCTACAGAACTTTTTAAAAAAAATTTAGCATTGTTTATTTAGATAATATTGCATGGTAAAATTTTTTAATTCAGTATTATTGATATTTACGAAGTTGCCCTGGCACTTCTTTTCTGGGTTCATAACCTCACAAGCACACAATCTGTCACCTAATTCAAGTGAGACTTAAAAACTACTTAACTCAACCAACATTCTAACCCCACTTGGGGAACATAAAAGAAATTTTGTAGTTAGGAAGGATCGGGGGGATAGGCTTCCAATAACACCCCTCAGTTATTTACACTTGAGACATAGTTGTTGTCCATTAGGGAACCAAAATCCCTTAGTATTTTTTGACACGGTCACAACCGGTTTATTAGAAGGCCTCTCCCTTAGGAGGGTTGAAGTCGTGAGATTGGTTCTGGAGGTCTGAGTGGAATACCGAACTCCATTCAGTAACTGAAGGGCTACCTTTCACAGTTCTCAGGATATCCCTGTATAGGGGTATTGCGGTTAAAGGACCAAGCGGCAGATTTACCTTTCTGGACGTGTCATGAACAGGGTATCTTAGTTGCCATTCTTCTAGGATTTGACTACCCGGTGTCCCTCGCGGTAGGGGGATACCTTAGCCACTTGGCTTCCCTATTCATATTGTCTGACTTGGATTTCATCACCTTGCATAGGATATGTCTAGTTGAGTCACAATACTTTTAGTTAGGTGTTTGCATGCTCCCTTACCTCCTTTTGGTCCAGTGAGTCCACCGTTTTTTCATTTATAGGAAACCTGCCTTTTTGGTATTCTGACCATTTCTGTTGATACTCCGCCTATTGTAGCACGCAGTTACAGTGGGTGTTTTGAGTTGTTGTTGGCCTGAGCGCCCCATTTTTTGAGCTCTCCTTCTGCACACTCGGTTGCATTATAGTTTTTGAGCTGTTTTGTACCTACCTTAACCCACACAAATTTGACACCATTTGTCACCATTGAGTCCCCGAGACATTCTCAGTGCCTCAGAGGCGAGCCCCCGCAGCACGGTTCACTTGACACCACCCGTCATCGACACAGATCTCGAGCCTTGTCACTTGACTCCACTCGTCAGCGACATAGGACTCCGTCACCAGATACTGACGCCCCTTATTTTACCTCTGATTCTGAGCCAAAGTCTGAGAACCCCCTTTACACTGCCCCTACTATCCCCATGGCTGGCGTGACTCCCACTCCCATCTTGGTAGGGACCGTTGGTGGCACATCCACCACGACACCTGGTACCACACCTATTTTGGGTATGCCCTCCACGGGGCCCCCTCTACTGTTCCCCTCACAGTACCGATTCCCACAACGGGAATACCTATCCCCATTCCATTAGTGCCTCATACCACCCATGGTGGTGCAGGTCCGTCCTATACCACCCATGGTGGTGCAGGTCCGTCCTATACCACCTTAGTTCCCCCACTTGGGGGAAACCTCCCTAATATTACCCCTCCACTTGGGGGCATCGGCCCCAACTTGGTCCAACCCACTACCGTGTCACATCCTTCGTCCAGTTTGCCATTCATGGCTAGCCTCAACCTGCCTGATCTAGCCAGATTAACCAACGACCCCATCCGACACAACCCTGCATGGCCTCACATGCCCACCAAGCTCCCCTCCAACATCCCTAAGTTCGAGGGAAAGGCAGGTGAGGACCCACAGAACCATATCATGTCCTTCCATCTATGGTGTTCCTCCAACTCCATAGTAGACGACTCTATTCGCCTTCGTTTATTACAGCGCACTTTCACTGGCTCTGTTGCCAAGTGGTATATCGAACAACCCCACGGAACCCATGCCACCTTTACTTCCCTAGCCTCGACCTACCTCCAGTTCTTCCAGTTACCTGTCCGCTATGACGCAGGCGTTGAAATCCTACTATCATGCAGACAGAACACGGCTACCCACATCACAGACCACATTCATGAATGGCGTCGACGCCGTAGCCTATGCAAAATCAAGTTAGATGACCGGATCTTCCTAGATTGGTTCCTTAAATCCCTCCTTCCTATCATTGCTAAGGATGTTGCATCCGAAAGACCCCAGTCTGAGGAAGAGGCTATCCTTAAAGCCCAACAATTCGATCTCATTTATGCCCAGTCAGGTTACCTTTATACCATCATACCTAATGCCCCTCGCGACAATTCCTCCCAGCACGATGCGCCGGGGGCATCTCATGCCGTCGACAGCATCATTGGCTGCATCTCTTCGCAGCCTCAGCCATTTTCCATATCTCGTCCTACCACTGGACCTGACCCTTCGCGGGCCACCTCACAGTCTGTAGCAACCAACCAGTATGCTCCCATGACACATCACCACCATACCCATGGACCCTCATGTCCACCTCAGTGTTTCGGTAATATGACTCCCGATTATGCCCCTCCGGTCGCACCTCAGCCCTACTATCACCAGCAGGCTGCACCAGCTCTTGCGCCCTCACAAGCCCAACCTCATTATTACCCATCACAAGAATCCCTGCGGCAAACCCACAACCCGCTCCACAGCACTATCAGCAACACCCTCAGGTTGCTGCGCCTATGCAGCCTCCACCTACATATCATCCACCGCAGCCTGCTCCAGCCCCTGCGCAACCTCAGAATCCACCTACTGTCGAAGGACAAGTTTACGCTCAACAAAACCCGCAGCAAAACCAGAACAACCAACGCAACTAGGGCCAACAAAACCGTGGCAAAGGCTGAAATCGTGGAAACAACCAACCGACCGAGCCAGCTGGTCAACACCCTAATCCCCCCGCTAGTAATAATGTGGCCCCTACTAACCAAAACCCTGATCGCCCACCCAAGCAGGCTAAAAACCCTAATTTGCGAACCAACTTCCCTTGTTCTGTTTGCGGGGTCTATGGCCACTACACACATTTTTGTCCACATATGGAGCGAGCCCGGCAACTTTTGGCTGCGGATGTACACCGCCTAGGGCAGACGGCTCCTCAAGCACTACCCAACCCGCCACAACCTCAGCAGCCACCTTTGGTGCTGCAAAACCCCTTACCAACCCAAGGCATAGTGAACACCCAACCGTTGGATCCTCCTCAAGCCAACGCACCAACCCAACAACTAATCACTTACACTGCTCCTGATCAACCCACACTTGACTCAGGTACCCACCACTTGTTGATGATGTCCTCCAATGAGATCAACCTCCAAACTCAGCAGAACCAATATGGCTCCACCCCTGAATCCCCTCCTGCCGATACACCTACTAATGCTCATCCCACTGATTAGGCATTACGTATACCTCCACCTCCACTAGATGCCGCTCCCAGAGTGCCATGTTTCCCACTTTGCCGTATCAACAATAACCCCAATTCACAGGCTGCGTCAAACTACAACATTGTTGATGACTTAGCCCAATCCCCCGTAGCCATGTCTGCGTTAGAAGTCTTAAAAAACTGTTCTTTGCAGTGCAAGCATTTACTCTCAGCCATTGGTGCTATTGATCCAAATGATTCGCAGTTAATGGCTTTTGATTCGGACCAATCCGAACCTCGCCTGCCTTCCACTTTGGCATTCCAAGTTTCTGTTTCCATTCGGAATTTTGTCGTTCATCGATGCATTATTGATGAAGGTGCTTCTACATGTGTCATGCCCACCTCCATCTGGCAGAAAATGGGATCCCCCCCTCTCCAGTAGTCCTCTACTGCGTTGCGAGCCTACGACGGCTGTTCAGATCAACCACAAGGCCTATTAACTAACGTTCCCCTCCAGCTGGCTGGAAAAACCGTCCTCATAAACATCGAGGTTATCAATGCATAGCTTGATTATAACCTTTTACTTGGCCGCAGCTACATGTATGCCATGCGGGCAGTTGCTTCTACTATTTTTCATACCATGATGTTCCCCCATGAGGGACGCGTGGTCAAGGTTGACCAACTCACTTACCATGATCCCAATGCCCCCGCGGCACCCAAGAATGTTCTCCCCATGATTGAACAACCTATTTCAGATGCCACCACCTCATTTGTTTCTTCTTTGGGGACGGGTGTTTACTCCGACACACCAATGACCTCAACCACCTCAGTGGTTTCTTCTATGGAGCCTGGAGTTTACTCAGATGCACCAATGACCTCAACCTTCCCATCTATTCCACCCCCGTCACCGGTTACTGAAGTGTCCGACCTATGTACCCTGTCCCATAACACGCGAACTCCTACTAATCAACCGCCCTTGTTGCCTCAACCCCCTTTGGTACCTAGTCACATTGGTGCTACACCCATCCATACCATTCCTTTCCTCTTTCCTCCCTCAGGAGTAGTTAGCGCCCCAGTCATGGATACCCTCAGCCTTCTTGGGTTAACCTTAGGATTACCCGTTTGGTATTTTTCGCCTCCCGTTCCCCCGCAGACACCAAATGTCGTCCTGCAACCGGTGCAACCCATTGCCACTACTAGTCAACCACCTCCCGGTATCACTACCCCATCGTCCTCCACCAACCTCCCCCCTCTTCTTACCAAACCCACTGGGGGCAGAGGCCCCCAACCTTACACTGTTGTCCCACCTCCGAAGACAGTAAAAAACCCCAATGTGTTTCGTTCTCCTTCCAAATGCGTGCTGTGCGACGAATTGGGCCATGCGACTCACCTATGTCCTCACTTATCGGCTTTACAGGAATACATGCAAACGCTTGACGACGACCCCACTATCCCAGTTTTCCATCTAGATTCAACCCCTATTCCTCGCGACAAATCCCTGCGCACTAACCAATCCTGTGCCTTATGCGGTGTCTACGGACATTATTCACATCACTGTCCCGATCTCCCCGAGTACAGAATAGATCTCTTTGAGATGAACAATATGGATCTTGAGACGGCACCCCTCACCATTGAGGAAATCCATTCCCTGGTCTCTTCCCCTTCCGGAGAAGTCAATACCACTCTCTTTGAGATGAACAATCTGGATCTTGAGACGACACCACCAACCATTGTGGAAATCCACCCCCCGGACTCTTCCTCTTCCGAAGAGATTAACACCATTTATATGATCTCTTCCACCACTACTCCTTCGTCAACCGATTTGACGACAACAAACATTCCGTACGGATGAGGAGATTCTCGAGGCTCTCACTGCCCCAGATTATCCTTGGGATGACATGCACCATCGTTCCTACTTCCTCCCGGATGAATCTTCCTCTAACACTGCTACCCAATTTGCAGTTGAATCCAAAGAATTCCTTCCTCCCAAGGTCGACTGGTTCAAGGACCCTATTCCTGCTCCTGACGCCTTCGAAGAAGGTAACATGGCCAACATCTCACCTGTCATCAAAATTGATATCGCTGCCCCCGGAGGCACCCCCGAACTCATCACTTTAGGAGCATCTTGCACTGTGCAGGAGATTAAGGAATACAAAACACTTTTCAAAGAATTTCGTGATGTATTTGCCTGGTCCTATACTGAAATGCCTGGTCTTGACCCCGCCATTATAGAGCACCACATTGACACATGGCCTGATGTACCCCCCCGTTCATCAGAAACAGCATCCCATCGATCCCTCAAAACTCCCAGCTGTCAAAGCAGAGATTGAAAAGCTTCGCACGACAGGTTTCATTTATCCTATTGCCTATACCACTTGGATTTCAAACCCTGTTCATGTCAACAAGAAACAAGGCACCATTAGGGTATGCACTGACTTCCGAGACTTAAACCGCACGTGTCCCAAAGACAATTTTCCTACTCCATTTATTGACCAGCTCATTGATGCGTGTGCGGGGCATGAAGTCCTCTCATTCATGGACGGTTTTTCTGGATACAATCAGATCCAAATCCGCAAAGAAGACCAGTACAAAACCACTTTTACCACCCCATGGGGCACCTTTGCCTATCGCGTCATGCCTTTCAGCCTAAAAAATGTTGGTGCCACATTCCAGCGGGCCATGACCTATTGCTTTCATGATTTGGTCCATATCTTGCTCGTCTACCTTGATGACCTTACAACTTGTTCCCGAAAACGATCAGACCACCTTGATGACCTTCGGCAAGTTTTTCTGCGTTGTCGCAAATATCAGATCTGCTTGAACCCACACAAGTGCGTCTTTTGCGTTCCAGCCGGCCGATTGTTAGGTTTCATTATTTCCTAGAAAGGAATTACTGTTGATCCCCTGAAAGTCCAAGCCATCTTAGACCTTCCCTCTCCTCGAACGCTCCGGCAACTCCAAAGTCTGCAAGGGCGATCCAACTTTCTTTGACGCTTCGTTCCTAATTACGCCACAATCGTTCATGGTTTCTTGCGCCTACTCTGTACCCACATACCCTTTGTCTGGGACGATCAAGCCTAAGCTGCATTCAAAGCCCTCAAGAAAGATCTCACACAAGCCCCCTTGATCTCCCCTCCGGATTTTTCTCAGGACTTCATCCTTTACGTCTCGGCATCCAAGCATGCTGTGTCCGGAGTCTTGGTTCAAGAAGATGCCTCACGCCAAGAGCATGTCATTTATTACGTCAGTCAGACCTTGTCCGGCCCACCCCTACGTTACCCATATGAGGAAAGACTCACCCTAGCAGTGGTCTTTTCCGTCCAAAAGTTGCGACACTACATTTTGCTTAGTCATACCACAGTCGTCGTCGATTCTAACCCCATGGTATATCTCTTAAACCAGCGGCTACTGCAAGGCCATGTGGCTAAATGGGTCATCATCCTCCAAGAATATGACCTCACATTCCGAACACCTAAGAGCACTAAAGCCCTTGCGCTTGCCCAGCTCATCACTGATCTCCCTTCATTTATCCCGGCCCCACCCATCTCCGAAGAGTTACCCGATAATCACTTGTTTACTATCTCGTCCGATGACCCATGGTACGGTGATATCTTGTTATACCTACACACGCAGAAGTTTCGACCCACCGTTACTCGTAATGGATGTTGTCATATCCGTCACCAGGCCTCTCGCTACCTCCTCATAGGAGATGTCCTTTACCGGCGAGGAGTGGACACAATTCTTCGTCGTTTCCTTACACACGAGGAAGCTGAACAGGTCCTTAATGATTGCCATAGCAGTGCCTGCGGCGGCCATTTCTTAGGAATGGCCACTACCCAAAAGGTAGTCCGCGCCGGATATTTCTGGCCCACACTTTTCACCGACTGCATCACTACGGTCAAGCATTGCCATAACTTCCAACTTTTTGCCCCCAAGGCCCGGACACCACCTGCTCCATTACACCCAGTTGTCACTGTTGGTCCCTTTTGCGACCTCTCGAACCACTGTCACTATCTCCTCTAGGACCTCTCGCTCCCTCCATGGCACCGGTGGCATCCTGTCAATCACTCAACGAAGTCTCATCAGGCTCACGTCAAAATAATGGACCTTCCCACCCATCCAAACAAAAACCAGAACAGCCCGGCCCCCGACCGCGGCTGTCAAGCCTACAACCGCGGTCTCCGGCTATGAGGCCTATAGTCGCGGTCTCCGACCGCGGCTGCCAGGCCTGTAGCCGTGGTCCGTGACCGCGACTGTTAGGCCTGTAGCCGCGGTCCATGACCGCGGCTGTTAGACCTATAGCTGCGATCCGAGACCGCAACTGTCCCGACCCAAACTCGCAGTCTGCAACCGCGGTTTGGATTCCCTGACCCGCGGTCCACCCACGTGGACCGTACAACAATACCCCTAGGAACCACTACCCACCCCCCAAACCCAAAAATAATGCAGGCATAAGTTTGACGGCCTACCTGTCTCTCCCGAATCTGCAGTCGACTGGTCGGATCGTCCAGTAATGACACGTCAGCTCTGGCCCACTGTGCTCACAAGTCAATATCCACTAATCAAATGACACATGTCATGTTGGGCCCACTTACTATTTATAGTCCATTGACTTTTCTCTCGTTTAGCCATTCTCAACCCATACGGAGTCCATTTTTCGAACCGTTTCCACCATTGGAATCAGCACGACAAGACCATCCCGATGGTCACCTCGTTGCATTATTTTCTCTATGTCATTTTTTACCCATTTTTTCAGACACCATTAGTCACCTCGGTTTGCGTGCCACATCGGCCATTCTCCGTTTTTTCACATTTTTTATATCGTCGGATTCATTTTTTTGAGCTCGTGACGATGCTTGAGATCATTTCTCGCTCTCACTTGGTACAATGTCAACATTGCATCCCAATACCTTGTCGCATTGATTTGCGCACCACATCGGCCGTCATCAGATTATTTCACACTTTTTACATGAGCCATCCACTCCTGTCATACTACAAATATTTCGTTATTTTGCCACCATTCATTCACCCCTCAAGGAGGCCCACCAGTGTTCCCCCCCACCCTCAGTCCTGGTCATCATAAATATTCCTTGATTGAACACTTCCTCCTTGCCTGGCCATTAATTCAGAGTCTTCTTATTTGCTTTCAGACTCCTTAAAATTGAAAGAAACCATGAGCATGTACTGTCGTGGGCTCATAAAATCCACACGACAGTATCATTCCATTACTTCAGAGTCTTCTTATTTGCTTTCAGACTCCTTAAAATTGAAAGCAACCACGAGCATGAACTGTCCTGGGCTCGTAAAATCCACATGACAGTACCATTTTATATCCACACTTCTTCTAGGTCCCTAACCCATGAAGAAGTCCCCCCGCGCCTCTTAGCGCTATGATCAATCCTCTCGGTAGCACCCCCAAGCAGGTCGCCTTTGTTCAGAGTATTCTGCAGTCTCCTACCATTTTACCACAGCTTGAGTCTCCCTCAGCCCATTCAATCTCAGATCCTATACCGCTATGATCCATTTACCACCAGTCAGTCTCATATGCTGCCCGATCATCCCCGCCATCATACTCTGAACAAAGGAATTTTGACTCCACCCACTCTGCTTGCCCAGTTATTTCCCCCAGTTTATCACTCCTGCCATCAGTACTATCACAGTTTGGTTTTTCACCTCGCACTCCTTTCAAGGAAACATCATTGCCTTGATAGTTGCAGGTCTCCCTCTATCGACAATAGCCCCTCTATTCCAGAGGATAGACCTAGAGGACCCTGCGCCTTGGACCCAACACCATCTGTGGTGAGTGCCTACGGACCATTTTGGGAGGAATCATCATTGCCTCTCCGAATAGTTGTTTCTCACATGCTCGACTTCAGCACCTTAATCGCATCGTTGAGAATCGCGTAGGATGAATATCCATTCCATTATTTGTCGAAGACCCTGGATTTCCCCCGACTCTAGCACATTGGTGAGTCACTTCTGAATGACTAGTTATATGTTCCCGTGGATGTCTGGGCTGCGTTGGAGATTGTACTCGGAAGCCATCTAGTTCCATGTCTCCTTGAGTACCCAGTTCAGTTCCAGATCAGTATACCATTACAAGTATGACCGTTGTCACTTTGATCCAGCAGCTCATTAGTTCCTTTGGAACCACATTCAGTAGCACTGCTATCATTCCAGTGCATCAGTTGTTCAGCTCAGACATGGTCAACCCAGCAGTATGTTCCAGATTTGTGTTCCCTCTGGACACTTATGATATACATAGTGGTTTTCTATGTATCCTACAGGTCCCTCTTTTCGGGCCTCACAGTTATTTTTATGTATCTTGATACGAGAATGGGTATGCCCGCCTCGTCCAGATGATCAGATAATTCCTCATCCATTATTGAGGCTATGTACTTTTCAGTCCATGCAGTTGGTTCGAGATCGATGTTCCGGGCTCCAGTTGGTTTCTTCTCTTCTCCACACCCCAGGAAAAACAAATATTACTTATGATGTCCATCGGCCATACGATGAGGTCCTGCCCTCGCACATCAGGGGGCAATCTGTTAACACCCAAAAAGGTTTCACTACCTCATCTACCCCATTACATGGCTCATTTGTCCATTTTCCCACCATATTTCCATTAAAAACCCATAAAACCATGCAAAAAGCCTCCAAAAGGCTTAAAAAGCCTACAAAAGGCCATAAAACCCTCTTTTCCTCTAAAAATATCCAAAATTCCTCCAAAAAAGCAAAAATCTCCAAAAAGGAATCAAAAATATAAAATAATGAGGAAAATGAGGAAGAAATCCTAACCCTAAAACTGCATGGTTTCCAACTATAAATAAGTGATGGAGACCCCTTATTCAATATCCACAATCACAAGTATCCTGCCTCTGCCAAAATTGCTCGTGAAATCCTAGCTCACCATTGAGCTACTTTCACCATTGAGAACCCCTTTTGGCCCATTTTCACCATTGGAGAAAGAGAAGAAGCAGCTTGAAGCTCAGAGCCACCGACTCGGATCACCGCAAAGGGATTCACCAACCTTCACATTGAAGGTCAGATTAATACAAAATTACTATTTACTCTTTACTGTTTTGCTTAATTAACTTGTTTAGATTTAGCTTTTGATTTCAGTTATAGCTTTTAATTCACATATCATTGAACTGCTACTAAGGAATCCATTGTCCTTAGTAGGTACTCATTCGTACAAGCTAGGGCTAAAACCCTAGCAACAGTGTTTGAGCATATTTTATTCTGATTGCTCGTTGTTTTTTAGCAGGTCCAACAAAAAAGAGGAGGAAACTCTGCCAAATTTCCAACTCTTGGACGAATCGGAGCTTCCCAGAAGCTTCCCCCACCACCTTGTTTAATTCTAGCTTGTTACAAGCTTTTTGTAAGCCTTTGGATCCCAGATAACAAGGAACAAAGTGCATCAATTTTAATTTTTTGATATTTTAAATTGCTGCTAATAAAAAGAAAGGGTCCTTTCGAATAGGCTCTTTCAATCCTATTCACCATCCCCCCTAGGGGATTTGCGTTAGTGTCAATTTTTTACCTTTTGCTCATATCTTTTCAAACTAGCGTAGCTCTAATATGCAGGATATTATACTTGGATTCATTATCAATTTCATTTTCCATATTTATATATTTCAAAGTAATCTTAATACTTACCCCACGACTTCCCGATTGACCCGAAAGGGGAAAGAGATGCGTGGTAGGACTAATTAGAAAACCGGAATTGTGTATCTGTTTTATTTTCTATCATTTTTTTCTTCAGTTGTTATAAAATTAACCCCTCCTTGATTCCCCGATTGAGATCCACTTGGATCGAAATAGGTTCTTGGAGGGTTTTCTTTTTAACAAGAACACCCAATCTTTAAAATTTACTAAAATTGACAAGAATCCGGTGTGTATGCTCTACACTTGGCTATAGTTCATCTGATCAGTCAAGCTGTATCAAAATCACTTGAGTGACTAGTATAATTAAGACTCACTCTCCCAAATTGACAAACCATCACGTGAAAATCCCAACACCTAGATCAAACCATCACGGTGGCAAAATACCCAAAGGAAGCGAGAACTTCTGAAAAGTGACCTTGGGGCGCCGATCTCTGTCACACCCTAATGGGTGCATTATGAATAATAGCCCCAGAGACTCCATTCATCCCACATATTCCTTGCGGGTAGTCGTGAAGGTTTATTTTTGGACATACTCCAAGTACTCTCGGGTATATCTGGAGTCCACCCCTTTGCCTAATTTTAATCAACTCACACCTCAAATTTAACTTAAAATGTACCAAGAGGCAATTGCAAAACATTCACTCCAAGCACACGCAAGTACATTGATTTTATTTTTTGACTCCATTCTGCAGCACTGGTTATTTTCTTGCTTTATATATATATATTGTGTCTCAGCATTGTGCTTTCGTGTGTTCATTTTTGTATCTTGTCATCATTGATTGTCTATAGTTAAATTTCAAGCTCCTAAGTAACTCATTCAGTTTAACATCACCATACTAAGTAATTATCCTTAGTAACTTAATAGGGTCTACCACCCTTGGGTTCGTTAGGAGTTGAGCCTAAGCGGAGGAGTCAAGAACAAGGTGACAGCCTTGACTCGAGACTTGCCCCCAAGGACACACCGAGTGGCTTGAATATTTTTGCCACGTGACCCAGGTGTGTGAAAGGTGGCAACATTTTTTGGTGATGTTTCCGGGGATAAATCTTTTTATTCTTGAGTACGGCTTAGCTTAACTTTTTTCTAAACAACTAAAAAGATAAAAACTTTTGATTGATCTAGTTTTTAAAAAACATAAAAATTAAAACTCGATCCATCTGGTGACTCCACTGTCTAACATTCCTTCGAGAATTTACACCCAAATAAATTGCCAACAATTATTCAATCCTCTCCCTAATCCTGAAAGGTTTATTAGGGAAATATTGAATAGGCAGACTTCTCGTAGAAACCTTGAATATTGAATAGGCAGACTTCAGATATACATCACATATTTGTAGAGAGTCATACCTTCCAATCTCAAGAAATGATGGAATTTTACAAACCCCTTGACTTTTCTCAGATAGCAGGTACTCCTCATGACATTCCGAATGATACTATCAAGAAGCTCCCCATATTCGAGGGAAATAATGCCATCACTGCCAAGACTCACCTCCGAAAGTCTGATAAGCACCTGGTCAGTTACTGCAATAATGCTGCCTCTAACCATGAAGATGTCAAAATGAAGCTCTTTGCTTTATCTTTAGAGGATCATGTTGTGGAATGGTACGCTGACCTTGGTGATGATTCATATAAAACTCTTAATGAATTCCTAGAGGGTTTTAAGAAGAAATGGGGGGAAAAGAAAGAACCAAGACATATGCGTGCTGCCCTTCATAACATAAAGAAGATGGAGAATGAAACCATGGATGAATTTAATACTAATTTCAGGCGTGTGGTTGCGGACCTCCCTAGAAACATATGTTAAATTTTCATATCCTTAGCTAAGACATCGGTATTTCATTTCATTTTCATAACAAAAGCATATAAACAGGATTACTGAAAGATAGACCAGCACAACCATATAAACTGAACACAAAGATTTATCCTGGGAAAACCCTAAAGGGAAAAACCCAGCAAAAGCTTCCTCAATATAGATGCCCCAAAAAGATAAAAGATAAAACCAACAAGGAGATCAAAGCCTGATCCTCCTCCTTCTACAACTACTTCTCTTCTCCACTAATGCGCTACACAAGTGAGAGTGTGTGCTCAAATGAGGAGAGCTACACCTCTATTTATATTCATCCGTTCACTTCAATTAACTCATCCAACATGTAGGCTCGAGTTAATCATGTAGGCTTGAGATACACATGTAGGCTCAAGTAACCACACTGGGGTGCTAATGACCCACCTTTACAATTAGAGGGGACAACCTCATGAATCTTATTAGTTCTTCCGATTAGAAGCATCCAGGTACAAGATAATACAAGTGGTTCTCCCGGTAGGACCATCGGGGACCACAAAAGATACATATAGAATATTCTTCAAAGTTACAATATTTCAACACTCCCCCTTAACAAGAAGGGTATTCTACAACAACATCAACAACAACAATAGTAGGAGAGATATAGAGGACATCATCAACATCATCAGGGTAATACATATATAAATCATTGGAAGCTTTTCAACATTATGTAGTCTTCATCTTCAATCTTCAGTCTTCATCATCATTAATACTTTGACTGCTTCGATCAACAACATCTTCAGCACTTTGACCTTTCGATCAGCAACATCATCTTTAGCACTTTGACCTTTCGATCAGCAACATCATCTTTAGCATTTTGACCTTTCGATTAGCAACATCATCTTTAGCGCTTTGACCTTTCAATCAGCAACATCATCTTTAGCACTTTGACCTTTCGATCAGCAACATCATCTTCAGCACTTTCGATCAGCACCAACATCATCATCATACTCTGATCTTTTGATCAGAAACATCATCATAAAAATATCATCATCGCCAAAACATCATTATCATCAAAACATCAACATCATCATCATCAAAACATCAACATGATCCTTCCTTTTGGAATTACGGGATCAACATGTCTGTGGTACTCAGACGATCCTTCCTATCAGAATTATGGGATTTAGGTCTTTACGGAGTTACTAACAATCCTTCCTTTCGGAATTACGGGATCAACAAATCTGTGGAGCTCAGACGATCCTTCCTTTTGGAATTACGGGATCAAGTCTTTACGGAGCTACTAATGATCCTTCCTTTCAGAATTACGGGATTTAGGTCTTTACGGAGTTGCTAACGATCCTTCCTTTCGGAATTACGAGATCAACACATTTGTGGAACTCAAACAATCCTTCCCATTGGAATTATGGGATCAACACATCTATGGAACTCAGATAATCCTTCCTATGGGAATTACGGGATCATGTCTTTACGGAGCTACCAATGATCCTTCCTTTCAGAATTACGGGATTTAGGTCTTTACGGAGTTACTAACAAACCTTCCTTTCGGAATTATGGGATCAACACATCTATGGAGCTCAGATGATCCTTCCTTTCAGAATTATAAGATCAAGTCTTTACGGAGCTACTAACGATCCTTCCTTTCAGAATTATAGGATTTAGGTCTTTATGGAGTTGCTAACGATCCTTCCTTTCAGAATTACAGGATCAACACATTTGTGGAACTCAGACAATCCTTCCTATTGGAATTACGGGATCAACACATCTGTGGAACTCAGACAATCCTTCCTGTTGGAATTACGGGATCAAGTCTTTATGAAGATACCAACAATCCTTCCTTTTGGAATTACGAGATCTAGGTCTTTACAGAGTTACTAACGATCCTTCCTTTTAGAATTACGGGATCAACACATATGTGGAACTTAGACAATCCTTCCTCTAGGAATGATGGGATCAACACACGTTCTTGAGTGTTAAAGTCACCGGATCAGTTCTAAACCGAAGTTCAAGGATGATACAATCCTACCACATTCACGAGGACCGAGATCTCCAGATACATTTTGAATCAAGGTTCAGGGATGATGCAATCCTACCACTTTCACGGGGGCCAAGACCTCCGGATACATTTTGAACCGAGGTTCAGGGCTGATGCAATCCACCACTTTCACAGGGGCCGAGACCTACGGATACATTTTGAACTGAGGTTTAGGGATGATGCAATCCACCACTTTCACGGGGGTCGAGACCTTCGGATACATTTTGAACTGAAGTTCAAGGATGATGCAATCCCACCACATTCATGGGGTCGAGACCTCTGGATACATTTTGAACTGAAGTTCAGGGATGATGCAATCCCACCACATTCACAGGGGCCGAGACCTCCAGATACATTTTGAACCGAAGTTCATGGATGATGCAATCCCACCACATTCACGGGGGTCGAGTCCTCTGGATACATTTTGAACTAAAGTTTAGGGATGATGCAATACCACCACATTCACGAAGACCAAAGTCACCAGATCTATTTTGGACAGATGTCCCAGGATGATACAATCCCTCTTCATTCTCAAGGACCGAGGTCACTGGATCACTTTAGGGCAGATTCCTAGGGATGATACAATCCCACCACAACATCACTACTCCCCCTTTCGAGGAAGGTATTTCTGAACAACACCAAGCTTATCTCGAAAGTGTTCGAACTTTACTCGAGACAGATACTTCATCAGTACATAATCATCCAAACCATCATCATCTACATCTTCAGTATGTGAATATTGAACTATCACCATCTGTATCTGCAGTATGTGAATACTGAAAGCATCATCATCTATATCTTCAGTATAGAAATACTGAAACATCATCATCTGCATCTTATCTCGTATGTAGAAATACTGGATTTCTATGTGTTACGATGGAACACAGGGTTCTCTATCATCGCAACTCTGGTTATCACATAGAATCATTGTAGTATCCATTTTCAGGTCAAAGAGACCTGATATCAGCTTTTGAAGCCATGTGACTTCACAACTTAGTAGACAAATCTGTTATGTATTCTACTTCAGCCATGCTAAGAGAAACACTAGACTGTTTCCTGCTAAACCATGAACTCGTAGTAGACCCAAAAGCATCTACCTGATGTGCTTTTCCTGTCTGAGATACTTCCAGCCCAATCTGCATCTGTGTAGCCATACAATCTATACTCATGGCTACCATCATAGTATAAAACAAAGTCTATAGTCCCTTTCAGATATCTCATCACATGTTTTGCAGCTACTAGGTGAACCTGTCTTGGTTGAACAAGATATTGACTTAAGGTGTCCACAGCAAAACAAATGTCTGGTCTAGAATCTGTTAAGTACATCAATGACCCAATGATCTATCTGTAATGAGTCACATCCACTAACTTTGATGAGCCATCAGCTAACAGTTTCAAGTTGGAGTCCATGGGTGTGGCCATGAATTTGCATTCCAACATATTTAATATCTTTAATATCTCTACCGCATACTTTCCCTAGTTGATAAATATTCCTTCTGAACTTTTCCATACTTCCATACCTAGGAATAATGCATTAACCCAAGGTTTTTCATCTCAAATACTTATGCTAGTTTCTTCTTGCTTTCCATAATCTGTTTCTCATTCCCTGTCAAGAATAAGTCATCGACATATAATAACAAGATGACAGGTTCATCTTCTACAACCTTGTAGTAAAGGTTGGGATCGACTTTACTCTTGGAAAAGCCCATGCTCATCAGAAAACTATCTATTCTTCCATACCAAGCTCTGGGAGCTTGCTTCAGGCCATAAAGGGCCTTCTTCAACTTGCATACTTGATTCCATATGTATTCAACTTCAAATCCTCGTGACTATTCGATGTAAAACTCTTTCTCAATCATACCATTAAGGAAGGCTTGTCTTTACTTCATCATGGAAGAAACTACCATGATAGCTCTGAAGGAATTGTACCTTGCTTCCTGGAGTAACTATCTCTTCAGAATTAATTCCCTCTTTCTAATAGAAACCTCTAGCCACAAGTCTTTCCTTACTTCTATCAACAACATAATTTATCTTGCAAATCCATTTGGAAGATACCACTTTCTGGTTTGAGTACTATATCCCAAACATCATTCTAGTATCCTTTCATCATAACATCTTCCATGAGTTCATCTTGTTAAGTCATCAACATATCCTAGTCTTCTGCATTCAACCTTGAAGGTTGGAACCCACTTTACTCTTGGTAAAGTCTCGATCCATCAGGAAGTTGTCCATCATGTCGTACCATGTCAAACTCCGATATCTTCTGTAGTCACTCCCCCTGAAGTGGAGTATCATCTTCCCTCTTCATTCTGTACAGGTGGTTCTATGCTTGATGTATACTGGTCAATATAGTATGTCATGTCATAGTCTATTATTTCTAAGGCAAATCACGAACCTTGCTTTGTACACTTGTTCTTGTAGATCCATATGGAAGATACTATGTACTTCCTGTTATGTCTCGAAATCATATCATATGCATCATTCCCCATGATTAGTTGTTATTATTTTATCATAGCTTCTTTCATAGCATTCTTTTCTTCAAGTTGAGTTATCTCTCGTACCCATGGTGGTATTCATCCTCTGAGGTGGATCTATGGCTCTCTGAAGCTCTTTCTTCTGTCATGGTGTCTCTGACCCTGGGAGCTTCAGATTCATGTTTACTGGAGTGAATCTTGAATTGTCATCACTTGTTCTTCAGAACAAGTCTCATCCTTGTTTTCTTGTAGGAGGTTGTAGAGGACCTTTCCTACAATTCAAATGCACTAGTTGCACGGTTAGAACTATTTCATAAAGCATATGCATAATGACAAATTCTTATGCATCATGCAATTGTTTAGTCAATAAAAGATGCATCCATATCTACCATGAAATCATTGAGATTGTGCACTAATCCAGTATGTCAGCAAAGAGGTTTCATTCTAGATAAGTAGCAATGGAGAGTTGTATAGCACCATGAGCTACTTACCCATCACATGCATATTAGTATTATTAATGCAAACAATCTATCATGCGTAATACATCAACTAAATATAAACAAATGCACAACAAAACAATATCATGAAATGACAATTGAATACTTATCTTTATTTGTTTCATGGGTAGACTCCTTCTTGATCCTTCTACTTCATCATCTTCTTCATTCATGACATAATCATTTCTTATCCAAATGATAAGATGGATAAGAGGTTCTTCAAGAATTGAGTTCTTAATAACCCTCATCGCTTGAGGGATCTTCTTTGAATGGTGAGGGCTTGATCTTCAATTGCTCCCATCTTTCTTTTTCTCTTCTTATGAGATGAGCATTTTCTTCTTATTCCCAGAGACTATTGAAAGTAATTACTTCCTTCTGGCACACATTCCTTGAATGAATGAATTCTATGATCCTAGGAGACCATTCAAGGTGGCTATCACCACTTCTGCATTCTCTGCTTCTTCTTCTATTGCTTCAAGATGTTCTGCATTTTGGATCTTCACATTCTTCAGCTTTTTTCTCAAAGCCATATTTTGATTTAAGTTCTTATCTTAAAATAGCTTGATAAAGGAATCAAACATCTTCGGTGTCTTTAGGGAATACACTTGTGGTACAAGTTGATTCGTGATTGAATCAACAATGATCTTTTTGGCCTTAATCAAGTTCTTCTGGTGTAAGGTTTTGAGGCTCATCTTCCTCTAGAACTGGAACCTCTCTACTCATGTAGGTGTCCAATTCATTTTCTTCAGAGAGATCAAATACTTCCATGCTTGGAAGTTATCAACTTCACCAAGCTTATCATCAATCTGGTGTGATAGATAACTTTGAAATGAAAACCTCAAATGCAAATAGCAAAAGATTAGATCTTACCGATTTGAGGTGTCTGTCCTGCTTCCGGAGCTGGCTGATCTAGGGTTTGTCAGAGAAACCCTAATTTTCAAAACTTGGAATATTTCAGATATAATTGGATATAAAGATAGATATCTTCAAATGGAGCTATCCAATGTACTCATTTTTTGAAAACAGTGGAGGGAAGCTCCCGGAACAGGAAGCCCTAGTTTTCCAATTTCTTCTACAGAATTTCCTATTACTATTTCTGTGATATATCTGAAATTAATACTCCTCTGTGTCTTAAATTTCTCACTAAGGTAACCTCGCATGTCCCTGATCCAACACCATATGTTTCATCAGAATTGGTTTCACCAATTGGGATTTATGATCATTTTCCCACGGTGACATGTTACAGGACTGTTCAACACAGTGCAGTTGTACGGAATGCCACGTGTCACTGGTTCATCTTCAGGTTCTGAAATTTGGACCACAGAAGGTACAGTATGTGATATTTCTGAAAAATCTTCATGAATTCCATTTGGACCTCTGTATCCCAAGCTATAGCAATTTTCCCTAGGTGTCCTATTTAGGGATGAATTCTGGAAGAGGATGGAACCCTAACTTGGAGGGATCATATCTCCTAGAATATAGCGAATCTGAGGCGGAAGTTTGGAAACAGTTTTCATCGGGGGTTTATCTTCAGTCTCTGCAATTTTCAGCACCTAAACCTTCGCCAATATTTATATATAGCGAATATACCAAAACTTGGCATTTTTAGTATTTAGGGTTTTTCTAGCTCCGGGTCAAACTAGGGGTTAACTTTCTTGGAGTTTCACCCAACCAAAAATCTTGATCCAGGTCTCTAAACTTCA
This sequence comes from Pseudotsuga menziesii, assembly GCA_001517045.1. Classification (NCBI taxonomy): domain Eukaryota; kingdom Viridiplantae; phylum Streptophyta; class Pinopsida; order Pinales; family Pinaceae; genus Pseudotsuga; species Pseudotsuga menziesii. Next base: position 23,965 of record LPNX010449032.1, on the reverse strand, counting down.
ATTTTGATGAGGAGATAAATCCTATGTTGGGCTCACTCAAAAATTATTCTTTAGCAAGAAGCCCTAATTTCCCACACCGAAAAATGAAAATGCTCGGAATCGAATTCCGCTTCGACAGAAAGATGCGCCCTTCAATGGAGAGTCAGCCTAGCCTTCTTTTGTTGATCGATTGTGGAGAGAGAACCAAAAAGTAAGAAGCCATATATTTTTTAGATGCACAATGTCTTCTTTTCAGGGTGGCTGTGATACCATGTTAAATTTTCATATGCTTAGATAAGACATCAGTATTTCATTTCATTTTCATAACAAAAGAATATAAACAGGATCACTGAAAGATATACAAGCACAACCATACAAAAGGAACACAAAGATTTATCTTGGGAAAACCCTAAAGGGGAAAAACCCAAAAAAAGCTTCCTAAATATAGATGCCCCAAAAACATAAAAGATAAAACCAACAAGGAGATCAAAGCCTGATCCTCCTCCTTCTCCAGCTACTTCTCTTCTCCACTAATGTGCTACACAAGTGAGAGTGTGTGCTCAAATGAGGAGAGCTACACCTCTATTTATATTCATCTGTTCACTTCAATTAACTCATCCGACATGTAGGCTCGAGTTAATCATGTAGGCTCGAGTTACACATGTAGGATCAAGTAACCACACTGGGGTGCTAATGACCCACCTTTACAATTAGAGTGGAAAACCTCATGACTCTTATTAGTTCTTCCGATTAGAAGCATCGGGGTACAAGATAATACAAGTGGTTCTCTCGGTAGGGCCATCGGGGACCACAAAAGATACATATAGAATATTCTTCAAAGTTACAATATTTTAACAACATCAAGCCAAGGGATGCCTCCATCCTCATATCCTACATCGAAGCTTTCACTGGTGATTTGAGATACCAGTTAAGGGACAAAGAGCCGACTAACCTAAAAACTGCTCAGGATTTGGCTGAGAAAATAGAAAAGAATATGCAGTCTTCAGGAAAATCCAACATTCCAAGTTACACTAGGGGAAACACTTCATACAACAAAGAGAAGGGAAAATACGTTGAATTAGAGGAAAAGGAAACCTCTAAAGACCCCATGGAAAAGGTAACTAACCTGATAGAAAACATGGTTACTAGTCAGAACCAACTCATGGAAAATCAATATATACAATTGAATAATATCCAGAACAAAATAATCACAATGGAAAGAAATAATGGACCTAGGAACTTTTAGCCTAAACAGAATCAAGTGTATCAGAAGAAGGCTCCTCAACAAGAACCTAGGATTCCAAACCAGTTAGACTCAACTAACCTGGTAGAAGAAGTCATTCCGTGGTGTAGACCTTGTGATCAATTACACCAAGAAAGAACTTGCTATATAGCAAACTAGGTTATAGAACATGGAATGGCGGAGATTAGTAATCAGGAAACAACATCAGGAAATTCTGATCATGTGTACATGGTAGGCAGAACCTATCCTTTATCAAACCAGTATTGGCAGCAGGCCAGGGATTACAGTTACGAGAAGGATCTCCTTTCCAACTTTTATGGTGTAATGCCTTCTCTGGAAGCAATTAAGGAAATGAAGGAGGCTAGGTTCAAGGGAGTAGTATATCAAAGAAGAGAGAAGCCATCACCGTCTAAACAGTACAAGCCAAAGGTAACCGCTCCTCCCCTCCTAGATCCTCCTATTGTCCCTGAATCAAATATTGATATGGGAGAATGGATAAGTAGTGCTAAGATTCATGTTTATGCAACTGATGTCCTTAAAATTCTTGGTCAAAAATAAAAGTTGTTGAAAGCCTTAGAGGATAGTCAAATTAAAGCTCATAATATTGTCAAAGAGGATCCTCTCCCTAATAACAATGCTATATTTGAAGCTGAACATATTGAACCTATAGATATGCCTATAGTCCTCAATAGTGTTGATCCGAGAAGAGAAGAGCACCCACCTTTTTATGTCTCCCTCTTAGTTGATAAACTTCCCCTTCATAATTGCATGTTAGATTCAGGTGCTTCATCAAATGTCATGACAAGAAAAGTAATGGAGCAGCTAAATCTAAGGGTCACCCGACCCTACCACAATGTTTGTGCCATGGATGCAAGAGAAGTTGAAGTGGTAGGCATAATCTTAAATTTATAGGTTAAGTTGGCTAAGTATGTTCCAGATAATTGGGGTATGTTTCCATCCAGAAAATGGGTCGCAACTCTTGGTGGGCACATTAAAATGGATTGGACATATGATACTATACCTGCATCAGAGAACACTAGGGTGATCCTCTACAAAGAAAAGATGAGGAAACGACATGTAGAAAACCCTAAGAAGCCCAGAAATGAATTTGTTAATTTCACTGATAACTTTGGAAACTATGCTATTTTGTCAAATTTCATGGCCCCTATTAAGGAAAACATTAAAAATGAAAAGATCGATGAAGTTTGGAAAATGTACTTTGACAGGGCTTATTCCAAAACCGGAAAAGGTGCGGAAATCATGATCTTCTCTCCTTCAGATAAATTCTACAACTTTGCGTTCAGGTTAGAGTTTGAAGCATCAAACAATGTAGCCAAGTATGAGGCATTGCTACTAGGGTTAGAAACCGTTAAAGATATGGGGATAAATATGTTGAACATAAAGGGTGATTCAGATTTAGTTGTCCTCCATATTAAGAATCGGTATCAATGCAAAAATGACAGACTAAGAAAGTATATAAATGCCACATGGGACACTATGGAATGGTTCGATGCACTTAACATTCAAAAGGTCCATAGGGAAATGAATGGGTTAGCAGATAAATTGGCAGTAGCAGCATCCACCCTCCAGCCATCGGATGAAATGATTAATGGGAATGGAAATATGGAAATCAATTTCAGACCTTCAATTCTGGATAATATAGACCACTGGTAGGTGTTCAAAGATGATGAGCAACTCTTGAGATTCATCCACAATCTACAAGAGTTTGAAGGTTGTAAGATTAGTTATCAGGAGGAAGGTAAAGAGTATTAGGAGTGCGAGGATAATGAAAGGAATCACATCCCGAGTAGAATTATAGATTTTGAGAATCTTTTTGATCGATGGGATCATCATAAAAAACAAAAAGAAGAAATAAAAATCAGGAATTATATGGAAATAAACATAGGAGCTGATAAGGATCCCAAGTTAATAAAAATTGGAAAGGGTACTTCAGAAAAGGAAAGGAACAATTTGATCAACCTAATCAAAGAGTATAGAGATGTGTTGGCCTTTAGTTATGATGAGCTTAAAGCCTATAGGGAGGATGTGTTTCAACACACTATTCCCCTCATAGAAGAAGCTAAGGAGGTCAAACCTTTCCGACAAAAAATTAGGCGAATAAATCCTAAGTTGGCCCCCATTATGCAGAAGGAACTTCAGAAGATGTTAGCAGCAGGGATCATAGCACCTACAAGACATTCATCTTGGTGCTCCAACTTAGTTGTTGTCAGAAAGAAGAATGGGTCAATTAGAATATGTATAGATTTTAGGAATCTAAATACATCATGCCTCAAAGATAATTACCCATTACCCAACATGGAAACATTGCTTCAAAGAGTAACAAGATCAGGAATGATGTCCATGTTGGATGGCTTTTCCAGTTACAACCAGTTGTTGGTAAACAAGGAGGATCAACATAAGACTACATTCACCACACCTTGGGGTACCTATAAATTTCTAAGAATTCCTTTTGGCTTATTGAATGCTGATGCCACCTTCGAAAGAGCCATGGATTTTTCCTTCAAAGAACTTATAGGAAAAATAATTGAAATATATCAAGATGACTTAACTTTTTTTTCAAAATAAAGATCTGACCACGTAAGTCATCTTAGGCAGGTTTTTATAAGATGTCAGAAATATGGTATTTCCTTGAATCCCGCCAAGTCAATCTTTGGAGTTGATGAGGGCAAGTTGTTGGGGCACATCATTTCTAAGGATGGTGTCAAGGTTGATCGTGAGAGAGTTGAATCCATTAAGATGGTCCCCTTGCCTCAAAATCTAAAGGCTCTCCAGTCCTTTAATGGTCAAATCAATTTCATAAGAAGATTCATCCCAAATTTAGCAGAATTAATGAAACCTCTACAAAAGTTATTAAAGAAAGATGCTAAGTTTGAGTGGATGGATGAAGGGAAAGTTGCATTTAAGTCTATCAAAAATTCCATATCCATGTCCCCGGTCTTGATTAGTCGAGATATTTTCCTTTTCCTTAGAAGACACCATTGTTGTTGTTTTGCTTCAAAAGAATAAGGAAGGACAAGAGCAACCTATAGGCTTTATGAGTAGAGCCTTATAAAATTCAGAGTTGAAGTATACCACGATGGAGAAACAGGCCTATTCTCTTGTCAAGTCCCTTAAACATTTCAGAACTCATATAGGTTACTCCAAAATCATTGGATATGTACCCCATGCAGCTGTCAAGGATATCATGTCTCAACAGGTTTGTCTAGGAATCAGGGGTAAGTGGGTTTCAAAGATTCAAGAATATGATTTGGAGATAAAACCTACTAAATTAATTAATGGACGGGGTCTTGCAAAGATGTTGACCCAAGGAAATGAAAAGGCCGTAGGAATAATCTGCCAAAATAGTGATTTAGAGCAAAGTGTATCAGACGAGCTTCAAAGATTAGAGCAGCACCCTTGGTACACCGACATCGTATTTTTCCTCCGCAACCTTACGTGCCCGATCACTTACTTGGCCATAAAAGAAGAGCATTAAGGTTGAAAGCAACTAAGTATTGTTTGAACAAAGATGGTTTGGGTTGGAGAAACCCCGATGGTTTAATACTTAGATGTGTTGATGAACCTGAGGCCAAGAAACTCATGGTTGAGTTCCATTCAAGATTTTGCGGTGGACATTTTGCAGCAAAAACAACCGCCCACAAAATCCTTAGAGCAGGTTACTATTGGCCAAACCTATTTTCAGATGTGCACATGGCTGTCAAATTTTGGCCCCAGTGTCAGTTATTTTCCGAAAAGCAACAAGTGAAAGCCTTGCCTTTAAATCCAATAGTAGTCCAAGCCCCTTTCTAGCAGTGGGGGCTTGAGTTCATCGGTAAGTTCATAACTCGAGCAATGGTTATTCTTGGATTATTACAACCACTGATTATTTTACCAAGTGGGTAGAGGCGATACCCACCAAGAAGGCAACTGATGCTATAGTCATGGATTTCTTAGAAGATAAGATTATCACAAGATTCGGTGTGCTAGGTAGAATCATCATGGATAATGGCCCATGCTTTGTTTCTTCCAAGATGTCATCTTTCCGTTTCAAGTACGACATTATCCTATCCCACTCATCCAATTACTATCCCCAAGGAAACGGTCTAGCAGAATCAAGTAAAAAGAACTTAATGACCATAATCAAAAAAATTGTGGGCGACAATAAGAAGGCTTGGGATAGTAAGATCAAATTAGCATTATGGGCCGACATAATCACCAATAAAAGTTCAACTGGGAGGATCCCTTTAGAACTAGTTGATGGCCTAGATGTCACCTTACTAGTCCGTCTAAAGCTTCTAGTTGATCAGTTTCTCCAGACCTTCAGCTCAGATCAAGAGGCCATCCAGAACAGAATAAACCAGTTGATCGAACTAGATGAGAGTAGAAGAAACTCTCTTGACCAGAGTATCAGAAATTTAGACAAGGTCAAGAGAACCTTTGATAAGTCTACCAGGCTAGGATCCTTCCATGTAGGTGACACAGTTTTACGTTGGGACAAACGATGGGAGAAACCGGGGAAACATGGAAAGCTAGACAACTTATGGTTGGGACCGTACATCATCGATGAAATAGCAGGAAGGAACTCCTTCTATCTAAATGACCTAGAAGGAGAAAGGTTGAGCTTACCAGTGAATGGTTTCCTCCTCAAGTTGTTTTTCGTCGAGACAGTTTGATACCTTTATTGGCATCGGTGGTTTCAAGGCCAATTTCTAAACCTTTCCCTACATGTATTTCTAAATTATATATATCATATTGTTGTATCATAGATATTGTTGTATTATAGTTATTTTGTACCATGTTGGAAAATTTTTCTTTGTATATTAGTTTTGTAAAATATTCCTTTTTGCACATCATAGACTAATTATGTACATGAGTTTGCTTTTATAGTTAATTTTTTCTTATGTATACATGTTACTGACAAACTCTAATTGCTATGCAGGACCCAGAGATTCCAGAGTTCTCACATCCTCTTCTTTGAACAGAAGATCAGTCAGAGAATGTGTCCCTAGATGGAGCCAGAATGTTACCACCTAAATTGTACTTAGTGGTTTTTTATCAAGTGAGCCTGGTGAACTGAACAAGGTTAACTTGTTCGGAATTTAGAAGACCTTTGGAAGAACTTTTGGGAAGTGTTTGTTGTACTATATCACATGTTCATACCCCATGGGGGAATTGTAATAAATGTTCTAGCATGATAGTGTATGTAAAAGACTCAGTCTCTTAGACTTTATTTGTCAATCTGATCAGCCCAGGGTGTTTTTTCCCTTGGTTATTATTGGTTGTTGAATAAATGACTGATAATTTCTAAGTTTTTCACTCCATACCTCCAAAGTTGGGGTGGTCGGCTTGGCATTTAGGCCTATTGAGGTTATTAGAGTCTATGTGTCAATGTATAAGCATGCTAGACATCATGGTCGAGTCATATGAACATGTCTAAGTCCCCCTAGGTTTTTTCAATTTTTCAATTTTTTAATTTTTTTTATTAAAATTTAATTTTTCCAAAACTTAGGCTATTTTTTAATAGTTTAATTGTAAAAAATGATTTTGTAATAAAAGTGGGCCAAATAATCCATTTCAGTCATGTAGGTGCTCATTTTCAAGCTAAGAGCACCATGTAAACCCATGGACCCACTATTTCCTAGTTTTGAGTGATTTTCCATCACTCAGGTCAGAAAGCCCCAAAAATCAATTATTGATTATTTTAATTAATAAATTGATGAATAATGGAGCAAATCCAAAATCATAAATCAGTGGATTCTCAGCCGATTTGATTGAAATAAGTCAGATCTGAAGCAGATTGACTGGATCTGACAAATCCTTGGCTGAAGGAGGTGATCAAATCAGATCCAGAGTTGATCTTCAGTTGTTTTCATGGGGAATTACACCGTCTCTCTCTCCTCCACACGTGTGGACTCTCCTGGATGCTCTATGGACTGATGTGTCAGCTCAATCAAGCCCTCGGTTGACAAGTAGGCTCAGTTCAGCTTCAGATATGCATTGATTGACTCTCCATCAGCTCATTTGATTTGATTCCTTGAGGAATTGCTCCCTCTTGGGCTGGATGACTTGTTTTTGTATATATCCTGGTTGAAGCTCCCTATTCGAAGCTAGTTAGAGCTGGATTGAAGGGCTTGCTATTGTAATTGTGTATTGATCATAATTTTTTGAAATAAAGAGAAGCTTTGGAGGCTCAATTTTGGAGTACCTTTCATGTGTGGATCATCATTATCATGCTGCATTTGAGGTGACACTGCTATTTTTTCAATTTTTTCCACTTAACTGTTGTCTTCCTGAATGGTTATTGGAATCATAGGGATAGATCATTGTAAGTAAGCTTACTTACTTCTATTTTTTAGCATATTTTTGAATGAGCTAATATCTGTATGCTAAATAAGATTATTTGCATGTTGTATCATCTACTTCTCATATGTATCTTCAGATTTAATGATTTTGTTTGTAGGATTTGTTGTGTAGCTTACAGGTTTGTCGTGATTGGAAGATCTGTGGTTCAGGTTTGATTCCTTTGGTTTTCCAATAGATATTGTGAAGATTGTGCCCCTCGGTTCTTAACTAACAAGTTTCCTTTGCAGATCTGCTTCAGCAACAAGCACTTCTCTTCTCCTTTTCCTCCTTCAAAAATCTTAAATTTTCTTCAAACTGGTTACTATTAAGGAATTGTATTGCTTAGATCTATCTCATTAAGAAAATTATATATAGATCTAGTTAATAATATCTTTTTTTAAGTTTAGATCTCAGTTCTGTTTTGCATATAAAGTTATATTTTAAGAGATCTAGCTGAAATTACCCTATTTTTGCAAGCATTTTAATGAAAATTTGTAGCTTGTTGTTAAGGTAGTTTCCTTTGTTGTACTTTAAAGTTCATATTCTGCAGTAAAAGTGCACATCTTATTTGCTGCCCAGGCAGCAAGCCAGTATCCCAAGGAAATCTTGCTTTCCTTGGTTCCTTTTTGCATAACTAGATTACCCCAATTTAACAAAATTTTACTTAAGTTTTTTTTTCGATAACTAGTGTAGTAACCCAAAACAATTTCATAGTGTTTTTGGGCATTTTTTATTCTGATTGCTTGCTGTTTTTTAGCAGGTCCAACAAAAAAGAGGAGGAAACTCTGCCAAATTTCCAACTCTTGGACGAATCGGAGCTTCTTGGAAGCTTCCCCCACCACCTTGTTTAATTCTATCTTGTTACAAGCTTGTTGTAAGCCTTTGGATCCTAGATAAAAAGGACCAAAGTGCATCAATTTTAATTTTCTGATATTGTAAATTGCTGCTAATAAAAAGAAAGGGTCCTTTCGAATAGGCTCTTTCGAGCCTATTCACCATCCCCCCTAGGGGGATTTGCGTCAGTGTCAATTTTTTACCTTTTGCTCATATCTTTTCAAACTAGCATAGCTCTAATATATAGTATAGTATATTTGGATTCATTATCAATTTCATTTTCCATAGTTATATATTTCAAAGTAATCTTAATACTTACCCCACGAATTCCCGATTGACCCGAAAGGGGAAAGAGATGCGTGGTAGGACTAATTAGAAAACCAGAATTGTGTATCTGTTTTCTTTTCTATCATTTGTTTCTTCAGCTGTTATAAAATTAACCCCTCCTTGATTCCCCAATTGAGATCCACTTGGATCGAAAGAGGTTCTTGGAGGGTTTTCTTTTTAACAAGAACACCCAATCTTTAAAATTTACTAAAATTGACAAGACTCCAGTGTGTATGCTCTGCACTTGGCTGTCGTTCGTCCAATTAGTCAAGATGTATCAAAAGCACTTGAGTGAATAGTATAATTAGGACTCACTCTCCCAAATTGACAAACCATCAGGTGAAAATCCAACACCTAGATCAAACCATCATGGTGGCAAAATACCCAAAGGAAGCAGGAACTTCTAAAAAGTGACCTCGGGGCACCGATCTCTATCACACCCTAATGGGTGCATTATGAACAATATCCCCAGAGAGTCCATTCATCCCACATATTCCTTGCGGGTAGCCGTGAAGGTTTAGTTTTGGACATACTCCAAGTACTCTCGGGTATATCTGGAGTCCACCCCTTTGCCTAGTTTTAATCAACTCACACCTCAAATTTAACTTAAAACGTACCAAGAGGCAATTGCAAAACATTCACTCCAAGCACACACAAGTACATTGATTTTATTTTTTGACTCCATTCTAAGGCACTGGTTATTTTCTTGCTTTATATATATATTGTGTCTCAGCATTGTGGTTTCATGTGTTCATTTTTGTATCTTGTCATCTTTGATTGTCTATAGTTAAATTTCAAAATCCTAAGTAAGTCATTCAGTTTAACATCACCATACTAAGTAATTATCCTTAGTAAATTAATAGGGTCTACCCCCCTTGGCTTCTTTAGGAGTTGAGCCTAAACAGAGGAGTCAAGAACAAGGTGACAGCCTTGACTCGAGACTTGCCCCCAAGGACACACCGAGTGGCTTGAAGATTTCTTCCACGTGACCCAGGTGTGTGAAAGGTGGCAACAGTTACCCCTGTGACTTCCTACCACAACCATAGGAAAATTACAGGGTGATAGCATCTTGGCACCGTTGTCGGGGAACCTAATTGCTTCTATATCCTCGAAAAAAATGACATTGTCTCAGTTATATGACCTTGTTGAGTAGCCGGTCCTAGACACAAATTTTGTTGTACATGCTCTGGCAACTCAATGCAAGTTTTGAAGGTGACTCCACTGGGAAATACTGGTGACCAAAAGAACTAATACAAGGAGCAACCCTACTTCTGATTCATTTCAAGAAGTCTTCGATCTGGAGAGCATGATTTGAAGGGCCAACAAGCTGCAAAGGTTGGTTAGAAATCTTTTCTTCCCTGTTGAAGCTGTTATTTATGCTAGTGATATATCTGAACACTGTAATGAGGATTTTGGACTAACCTTACCTAGAACTAAATCTGAGTCCAGCCTCTCCGACTTGGTTTCTGATACCTCTATGTTTGATTTTCCCCTCATTTCTTGGTCACCCCTGAGCTCAGAGCCTCTTGGTGAGCATTTCCAATGCCTTCTTGACCTAGAGTGCCATACATGTATTGTTGATTCAATCTGGTTAAAAGCCACTATCATAAGGCAATCTTTTGCCACACTTTTTCTCCCACTACTTCCAAGAAAAATCAGACTTCATCTTCCAGTTTTATAACTCCCCATATTCATGCAGTTCCTCATAGTATACCCATTTATGTTCCACCAGTATTAGTCTCCATTGTTAACCTTGTTATACCTCCAAGGATGGAAAATAGGTTTGATCCTCTTCGTCTTCTTGCTGCTCTCTATGACCTCCCTTTGGGATACTCCCAAAGGATCAAACAATTCAATGGTGATAGGGGGTATTCAGATGAAGAACACCTGGGATGGTCCTTAGATTGGATAGACCTAGAGGAGGTGGACTATGAAGATGTCAAGGTCATATTGTTTTCCCAAAGTCCGGCTGGGGAAGCAATAAAATGGTACAAAATCCTTGCAGATTATTCTATCATGAGCTATCAAGCCTTTGAAGATGATTTCAAGGACAAGCGGGAAGACCAAAAGAACCCTAAACAATATCTCTCTCAATATCATTCCATGAGGAGGAGGGAGAGTGAATCTATCCAATATTTTTCTGTAGGTTTATGAAAGTATATTAGTCCATCCTTGCCTAGTTTAAAACTCCCATTAGTTCTGCACAAATCCAATATGTTGAAGCGTTTGATAATGATTTTACCTTGTGGCTAAGTGAAATAAGATCAGCCTCCTTGGCAGCTATGATGAAAGATTCCATAGGAGTGGAGTTAAACCTGACAAATGCAAGAAATAAAAAATAGATGAGGGACAATGTATAAGGGAGGATGGAAAATGGAGAAGAGACGAGGGAGAGAGAGAGGAGAAAGAAGAAAGGACAAAGAACCTGAACAACCCTCTACATCTAGCTCACAGGAATCCATAATAGACAATATGCTAAAAATAATGGAAAGGCTCTCTATAGATGGTATTCCACCTCCCAAACAGAATCAAGAGCAGCATAATAGAAATCAAAATGCAAAAATATCACAAGTTCTCCAGAACAAGAAAAGAGACCAGAGAAACCCTCCCTATCCACCTATCAGGCCTCCATTTAAAAAATAATCAGGGATCAGGATGGTGAAAATCAAGCCGAATATGAAATCCATCAGCTGGATATTGACTCTCCTGAGGAACATGTATATCCTTGTTGTAAGAAATAAAGATGTGGTAAATAAGAATTCTACCAGAAATCCTAAAGGTGGCATATCCTCCAAAGAAGGCTCCAAAAATGTGCCAAAGCCCAAAGGGAAGGAAAAAAGAGAAGACAATTCGAGGAGTGCTGATCAGTAATAGACTTCTTTCATCTTGGAGGCTGAAATTTCCAAAATCAAAATATTTGTCCCTCTCACTAAAATATTGAAAAACTATGAATACCACTCCAATATTTCCATAGTATTGAAACCCCCATGGGAAATATCTGCTATATCTGAAATCCTAAATAAGAAATATAATAGGCCCACCATCCTTTTTGGACGACATGTAAATGAGTCTTCCGATGAAGAAGTCCCCCATTTATATGTTATCCTAAATATCCATAATTCTATCATGCACAACGCCATGCTCAATTTATTATCCTATCACAATTTGATGCTCAGGAGAATCATGGATGTGTTGGGATTGGAAGTGACCAAACCCTACAAATATCTCTTCTCCTTCGATTCTAATAAAGTCAAGTGCCTAGGCTTAATCAAATAATTGGTCATCTATTTAGCCGAGATTCCTACCAAAACCCTTGTCATGTACATAGTGGTGGTTGACATCCCTCTGAATTTCGGTATGTTGTTGTCAAGATCTTGGGAATCCAAACTCAAAAGTCCCCTTTAGATGGACATGTCATACACCACTATCCCTATCTTTGGGGTACAGAGAAGGCTATTCATAGAACATAAGTTGGCATATATGGTAACCAACGCTAAAAGGCCACACAATCACCCCATCTCTTCACTGGACATTAAGATGGGATCTGTTATCTTCTTTACTGAAGGGGATGAAGACAGTTCCTGTTCCCAAAATGTTCCCTTTGTGCATACTTAATAGGAGCTAGAAGGGGTGTGGGAGGTGAGTTTTGATGGGTCAACATGCAGAGAAGGGGCAGGAGATGGAGTGTGGATGAGACCCCCAGGAATGCGAGCTTTGAATTATTTGTGCAAGATTTCTTTTGACTGCACAAGCAATAAAGCATTATACAAAGGTATGATATTAGAGATTCTAGCCTTGAAGGAGCTCCAAGTCAAGAGGGTAGTGTTACATGGGGATTATTAGCTAATAATTAAACAAATGACTGGTGAGTATCAGACCAAACATCATCCCTGGATGAGAAGATACCAAAATGTTTCCCAATACCTCATTGAATTCTTTGAAGAATGCAGTTTTAGTATGATCCCCAAAGTACAAAATTATGTAGCTAATTCCCTGGCCACTTCTTTAGCGGCTTTCAAAGTCCCTATGCACCCTATTGGGAAATATGAAATCAAAGTGAGGTACAGACCTTCTATCCTAGATAATGTTAAGATATGGAAAGTCTTCGAGGATGACAAATAGATTCAGGACTTCCTCACTCTCACAGGGCGGTTTGAGGATCTAAACATTGATGAAAATGATGCACTCCCAGAGAGCCCTACTCTCGCTCAAGAATCCCTGTCAAGACAGTTTGGTACTCCAAAATAGATGCCGCAGGTTGAGATTGCATCCCCTATGGAGCCTACTAAGTTCTATGAAATTGAGGAAGCTTGGGGGCCAGAATTGCAGGAAGCTGATGAGCCGCAGGAGTATGTGGCAAGGAGATATTGCAACTAAAAGGAAACTCTATCCCTAGGGGTCTAGTTCCTTTAGATAATTTATTTTATCCAAATTACTTGGCTAAATAATCTCAATTGGTTCCAAGCTGTGAAGATGTTGAGGATGTAAATATTGGGACTAAAGAGTGTCCGAAGGTCATCAAAATATCAAGAACCCTCTCATCAAAGGCCAAGCAAATTTACATCTGTCTAATGAAAGAATACTCTGATGTCTTTTCTTGGAGCTATAGGGATCTCAAGGCCTATGATACTAGCATTATCCATCATACTATACCTATAAATAAAGATGAGATACCTTTCAAGAAGAAGCTGAGAAGGATAAATCCCAAGCTACTACCCTTGGTGGAAAAGGAGACCACGAAACCGTCTGAGGCAAAAATCATTGTGGCCCTCAAATTCTCACGTTGGGTGGAAAATATAGTCCCTGCTAGGAAGAAGAACAAGGATATAAGAATCTGTATTGACTTGAAGGAACTTGAATAGATTTTATCTGAAGGATCATTACCCCCTGCCCAAAATGGAACATATCTTGCAGAGTGCAATGGGTTCACAGAGGATCTCCACTTTGGATGGATTCTCATGTTATAACCAGATTGTGGTGCACCCGAAGGATTAAGAGAAGACAACATTCACCACACCCTGGGTCACTTTCATGTATTCTAAAATTCCATTTGGGCTTATGAATGCAGGAGCAATTTTCCAGCGAGCTATTTACATAGCTTTCATTGATGAAAAAGACAAAATTATGATCATCTATCTGGACGATATCACTATTTTCTCAAAATCAGATGAAGAGCATGTTACACACCTGTTGAGGATGTTTAGAAAATGTAGGAAGTTCAGCATCTCCCTAAATCCAAAAAAAACCATTCTTTTCTATGAAAGAAGGGAAGCTTTTGGGCCATATAATCTCTTAAGAAGGCATCAAGATAGATCCCAGGAGGGTTGAGGCGATTATCAAAATTGAACTCCCTCGGAATAAAGTCGAGGTTCAGTCCTTTCTGGGAAAGGTAAATTTTCTGAGAAGATTCATAGTTGCCTTCACTAAAATAGTGAAATATATAACCAACATGCTAGGAAAAGACTAAGAAATCCAATGGACTCCTGAAGCCAAACAATCCTTTGAAGGCATAAATAAGGCCATAGATAAAGCACCTGTACTTGCAATCCCTAATTTCTCTAATGACTTTCTCATATTTTCTTTTTCCTCATAACTCACAATAGCAATGGTACTGCTACAGAAGAATCATGAAGGACATGAGCATCCCATTGCTTTTTATAGCAAGACCCTGAAAGATGCCCCCTGAGTATAATATCTTAGATAATAAGGCCTATGATCTGGTGCACTATTTAAAGGATTTCCGAGTGTACATCCTACATTCTCACATCATTTCTCATGTTCCCACCAGTGCTGTAAAACATATTCTGACTCAACCGAACCCTGAGTGACGAAGGGGGAAGTGGATAGTAGTCCTACTTGAGTATGACCTAGAAATAAATCCTACAAAGCTCATTAAATGCCAAGGACTATCCAAGATCATGGCTCATTCCAACTGCAATGATCTCATCTTGCACATGATTGTTGAATTGTCAGCAGAATAGAAAAATTCCCAGGGACAGCCAGGTCCCTTAATAGGTGAGCATTTTCTATAATCCACATGGTACACTAATATCATTTTTTTCTTACAACATCTTCAGGCTCCGCAGGGCATGGATAAAACAAGGGCCTGGTTCTTCAAAAAAAAGAAACAAGTTTTTGTATCCTAAACAAGAAGTTGTATTGGAAAGAGCCGGGAGGAGTTTTACTGAACTGCATGGATGAACAAGAGACAAAGAGACTCATTGAAGAGTTTCATGCAGGGGAATGTGGGGGGAATCACTACTGGAAAACCACGGTAAACAAGATCATGAGAGAAGGATTTTATTGGCCTGGAATATTCTTCGATACTCATAAGAAGGTGGCTTCCTATCATAAATGTCATATTTTTGAAGGTAGAAGGAAGTTGTTTCCATTTCCTTTGAAGCCCATTTAGGTTGAAGCCCCTTTCCAGCAATGGGGGCTGGATTTTATTGGAGAAAAAAATCCATCATCCTCAAGGAAACACAGGTGGATCCTCACTGCTACTGACTACTTCACTAAATGGATCAACGAGATCCCCACAAGACAAGCTAATGAAACAGTGATCATGTAGTTTTTGGAGGAGCATATTCTGTCAAGGTTTCGAGTTCCCAGGAAGATAATCGTTGATAATGCTGCAGCTTTTAAGTCAAACAAGATGATTTATTTTTGTTTCAAACACCAAATACAGCTGGGGAATTCAAAAACCTGTTATCCACAAGAAAATGGTCTGGCAGAATCTTAAAATAAGAGTCTTATGAGGATCATAAAAAAGTTTCTAGAGGAAAATAAGAAAGCTTGGCACACAAAGCTAATACATGCTTTCAAGGGTTGACATAATTAGTGTGAAAAATTCTATTGGAACTTCACCATTCGAATTGGTCTATGGCTCAAAGGTAATCTTTCCTAGCTCCCCGAGATTTCAAGTGATAAGATTGTTGCAAGAAGAAGATGTTGAAACCCAGACAACCCAGAGAAGGATGTATCAATTGGTTGAGATGCAGTAGCAAAGGGAGCATATTTTTTATAGAACTCAGAAATTTCAGGACAATTTTTTACAGAAGAACCAAACTTGGTGATTTCTAGATAAGGGGTGTATTGTTGCAATGGGATGCATCTCATGAGGAGAAGGGGAAACATGGAAAATTTGATCACCTATGGAAAGGCCCATATAAATTTGCATCCTTCAAAGGAAAGAATGCTTATGTACTAGAAGAAATGGAGGGAGGATTGGTATCTGGAGCTCCTATAAATGGGAGGCTCCTCAAATGCTACTTTTTGTAAGTAAGCTATTTTTCATGTCATGGTATATACCATTTTATTTTAAACGTTGCATTTCTAGATATCCCTCTGATAGACTCAAAGCCCAACGTGAAGGCAGTAAGGTCTCTAAGAGGTGTTGTCATTTGGTTTTTCTTTTTTAAGCAAACCTTGCAATTGCAGACCCTAGAGCAGAGTTTTAGAATTATAGGAAGAATTTGAACCATCCCAATGTATAAGGCACATGTTCTACATAGTTCTTTTCTACCACACTAGGAGGATAGCATCCCCGAGTTGGAGCCGTTGTTAGCACCTAGTAAGCACCAGTGCTAAATTTTGAGGATCTTTTTGCAGAGGTGGTAGCACCATTCCAGGATAAACAACTGGATAGGGAATAGGATAATCAAAGGAGGAAAAAGGTCAAAAAAATTCCTTATCATAGGAACTTAAATGGTGGCAATAAGATCCTATAGGTTATGCATCAACAAAAATGAGTGGCGTTGATACACAACAGAGAGAATCGATGGCTAAGGAAGAGTTATCCAAGGAAAATATGCATGGTTTGTAAATTTGAGAAGGATTCTTAAATATGTTACATATTTTAGGTTTCAAGGGGCGATATCTAACGAGGCTGAAGATCTACAGCGGAAGCGTATTTCGCGGCTACAAGTTGCATGAAAGTTAAAACAAGTCGGGGCTGTGAAATCCTATAGGACCAACACAATCCAGCGGAGAATATCTAGGGAGGTCGAAGATCTATGGTTGAGCTAAATTTCACAGAGGAAATGTGCATGAGAGTTAAAACCATGTTGGGGTTGTGAAATCCAATAGGGTCCACTTGTTTCAATGGCCATGATCTTATGCAGGTCAGATCTATGGCGGAGAGATGTTTCACCACCAAAATATGCACATAGGATAAAGAAAAGTGGGGATGCGATGTTTCCATAGAGCCCACATATCTAGATGGTAGAGATCGAGCAAATATTTGATAAACGATCCAGGATTGATTTCACGATAAGGAGATGCACGGAGGTTAATAGGAGGAAGTGTTGTGAAATGTGGGTATACGTCACGCCTCTCGACAATGGATATATGGCGAAGATATGATCAATGACCCAGGATGGATTTCATGATGGAAATAAGTGTGAAGGATAGCAATGAAAAGTATTGGGAAATCGTACAAGGGCTGCAACATAGAATGGTTGAGATTTCTTGTAGGATAAATCTACGGCTATGGTTTATTTCACGTAGCCAAATGTGTGAGGAGGAAAAGGATTAGTGCAGGTGAAAAGTGAAGTTGGGGCATGTGAAAGATTCAATGATGCAGATCATGTCTAAGGGAATAAAACCATTAGAATATGTTCTAAAACATCTCTTTTAGTCAAGTGAGCTTGCCTCTCAGACGCCACAGTGCCATTTTTTATCCAGCGTGTCTGTGATCCCTTATTGCTTATTTTGGGTGTAAATCATGGTGAATCTTCCACCTCATGGAGTTTGTTAGGATTTCTAATGATGCTTTGGGATTGATTCCCCCATTTTGTAACTGAATTCATCTTTGTTTCTAGGTTGGTCTCGAGATCCCATAGCACTATAAATATAGCCTCAATTGATGAGGAGAGAGTTGGAACTTTCATTCAGAAATCATTTTGCTCTTGGTATTTGCATCTCTGTAAACCTTCTTGGAAGTGTTAATGAGAGATATTCTTCTGTGTTTCTGAGATTCATCACAGTGCTCTTCATTCAATTTATGTTTCATGTTTGCATCATGCTCATTTTTGTAATTTCCTGCTAATTCTCTCTAATTGCACATGAGGAATTTATTTCATTAAGAGCTCCTTATATCAGATGTTGTATTTGTGATGTGTTTATGATGACTGTTATAGAATTCACTCTCTGTTAAGTGCTTTGTATCAGTTATTATCCTTTATTGTTGTTCCTGCTAAAGGTGGTGCAAGCGATTCACCCATAGATAGGTGCCTCTTGCTTCACTAGACTTGTTCCTCTTTCTCCTATCACCCTTTCAATATATTTGACTGTTTTTGACACCTACTTTTCCTCATAGTAAAAATTAAAATTCTCACTCATTCTCACTATAATACCCTTGATTGATTTCAAGTTGTGACTCCATTGCCCAATGGTTTTTCTTGTTTGTCTGTCTCGCCATTTTTAAATATACCAACACCTTGTTCTTATCAGAAATATAGCCTTCTGCATACCTATTTAAAGCCATATGTGTATGTGAAAGACCTTGTGATGAGAGAGATCCCTTTTTACTGTATTGGATAGAATAAAATATAAAGATTGGTTTGAAATGGTTACCCCTCTGACTTCCTGCCACAACCATAGGAAAATTATAGGGTGATAATAGAATCCATTTTAGAAGAGAGACACCAAGTGAGAAGGAATATTGGAACTTATACACTCAGATGTATGCGGTCTTATTACCTCAACATCTTTAAGCGGGTATGTATATTATGTAACCTTCATTTATGATTACTCTCGTAAGACTTAGGTTCACTTTTTTAAATCAAAGGATGAAGTGTTTGGAAAATTCAAGGGATTCAAAGACTTGGTAGAGAATCTTTCTAAAAGAAAGATCAAGACACTCAGGTCATGTAATGGAGGAGAGTATACTTCAAATGAATTTGGAAACTTATACAAGGATTTCAAGATTAGGAGGGAACTTACCACTCCCTATAATCCAGAATAGAATGGTGTTGCTGAAAGGAAGAAACGAACCATTATGGAAGCACTGAAGACTATGATCCATAATCAAGATATTCCTGCAGCACTTATGTACTGAAGCAACAAGAACAATAGTATATGTCTAGAACAGAATATCCCATAGTGAACTTGGATTCAAAACCCTAGAAGAAATTTTCACCGAAAAGAAACTTGAGGTAAGTAACCTCAAGATATTTGGTTGTCCATTGTTTGTTCATGTACCAAAAGAGAAAATAACCAAATTAGATCTTTCCAGAAAGAAATGAATATTTGTTGGGTACTATGAGGTCTCCAAGGCATTCAAAATATATATATGAGGTTACCATCATATGGAAATTATCATGGATGTAACCTTTGATTCAGATGCAGCTCTCAAGAAATTGAGTGTTGAAATATTGTAACTTCGAAGAATATTCTATATGTATCTTTTTGTGGTCCCCGATGGTCCTACCGAGAGAACCACTTGTATTACATTGTACCCCGATGCTCCTAATCGGAAGAACTAATAAGAGTCATGAGGTAGTCCCCTCAAATTGTAAAGGTGGGTCATCAACACCCCAGTGTGGTTACTTGAGCCTACATGTGTAACTCAAGCCTACATGAGTTAACTTAAGCCGACGTGTTAATTGAGTAAAATTTAAGTGAACGGATGAATATAAATAGAGGTGTAGTGCTCCTCACTTGAGACACACACACTCACTTGGAATAGCGCACTTGTGGAGGAGAGGAGTTGCTGGAGAAGGAGGAGAATCAGGTTTTTGATCTCCTTGTTGGTTTTACCTTTTTCCCTTTTTGGGGCATCTATATTGAGGAAGCTTTTGCTGGGTTTTTCCCTTTAGGGTTTTCCCAGGATAAATCTATGTTGTTCTTGTGATACTGTTTCTTTCAGTGATCCTGTTTTATATGCTTTTATTATGAAAAATGAAATGATATACTAATGTCTTAGTTAAGCATATGAAAATTTAACATGGTATCAGAGCTAACCTGAATAGGGAATATTTCACAAGTTACAGAAGTTAGGGATTCTTATTTTTTGGTTCTCTCTCCACAATCAATCAGCAAAAGAAGGCTAGGCTGACTCTCCTTTGAAGGGTGCATCGTTCTGTTGAAGCGGAATTCGATTCTGAGCATTTTCAATTTTCGATGTGGAAATTAGGGCTTTCTACAGAAGAGGAATTTTTTGAGTGAGACTAGCATAGGATTTTTCTCCTCATCAAAAACTAATTTTAGAGACCTGGATCAAGTTTTTGGTTGGGTGAATCTCCAGGAAAGTCAAACCCTAGTTTGACCCTGAGCTAGAAAAACCCTAAATACTAAAACTGCTACCTTTTGGCACATTCGCTATATTTCAAGATTGGTGAAGGATCAGGAGCTTAAAATTGCAGGGGTCAAAGATAAAATCCTGATGAACACTGTTTCCAAAATTCATCCTTATATTCTCTGTATGCCAGGAGATATGTTCTCTCCAAGTTAGGGTTCCAGCCTCTTCCAGAATTCATCCCTAAACAGGACACCTGGGGTGAATTGCAATATCTTGGGCTACAGAGGTCCAAATGGAATTAATAAAGATGTTCCAGAAATGGAACGGACTGTAATTTCGGTGTTCCAAATATCAGACTCAGAATATGAACCAGTGACACGTGGCATGCCATACAACTTCGTTGTTCTGAACAGTCCTGTAACCGGTCACCTTGGGAAAAGGATCATAAATCCCAAATGGTGAAACCAATTCTGATGAAACCTGTGTTGGTGGATCCGGGACATGTGAGGTTACCTCAATAAAAAATTTCAGACATAGAGGAGTAGAAATTTAGGAGATATCACATAAACAGTAACAGGAATTTCTACAGAAGAAATTGGAAAATTAGGGCTTCCTGTTCCGGGAGCTTCCCTCCACTGTTTTCAGAAATGGAGTACATTGGACAGCTCCATTTGAAGATATCTATCTGTCTATTCAATCAGATCTGAAATATTCCAAGTTTTAAAATTAGGGTTTCTGTGACAAACCCTAGATCAGCCAACTCCAGAACCAGGATGGACACCTCAAATCGGTAAGATCTAATCCTTTGCTATGTTCATTTGAGGTTCTCATTTCAAAGTGATCTATCACATCAGCTTGATGATAAGCTTGGTGAAGTTGACAACTTCCAAGGATAGAAGTATATGATCTCTCTGAAGAAAATGGATTGGACACCTACATGGGCATAGAGGTTCCAGTTTCAGAGGGAGATGAGTCTAGAAGCCTTTCACAAGAAGAACTTGGTCAAAGCCCAGAAGATTATTGAAGATTCAGTATCGAATCAACTTGTTCTACAAGTGTCTTCCCTAAATACATCGATGAGGTTTGATTCCTTGACCAAGCTATTTGAAGGGAAAAAC
>LPNX010448977.1:139488-181617 GCA_001517045.1 Pseudotsuga menziesii | reverse complement strand
TATTCTAGGCAAACCTCAATCCATAAGTGTCCTTTTGTGCGCCGACATAAGGAAAGTCGGCACTCGGACGGAGAGGTGCCATTCTGGTGTATAACAAAGTTATTTCTTGACATTGGTATTGTAACTATTCATTGTTTATTGAATATACAAAGAGGAAACCATTTTGGTTCCAATTAACACCATTTCATGAGTATTTGTTGATTATTCTTTGATGAGATTGATTCTTAGTTCCTAGATCAATGTGCAAGATTAATATGGTATCAGAGCTTACGGAAGGACAAAGATCTATCTCTCAAAAACAAGCTTTTTGACAGATTTTTGCATGAAATTTGAGCAATAGATCAAAAATCCAGCACTGCACCAGAAGCCAAGGCTTACCACTTAATACCCCAACTAAAGAACTTGTTGATAAAGCTTACTTGATTGACTATGCTGGGTGTGATGAAAGCCTAAAATGTGCATGATGTCTGACCTTACAGTGCCCTTTTTGTTTTGATTTGCAGGTTTTAACAGGTACAACTTCAAATGGACTCATCAATCCCTCGTCTCACCCCATTCACAAGCTATTCGGAATAGAAGTTTAAGATGATTGCATCTCTGAAGAGACGAGGTCTCTATGAGGTGTCTATTGGAATTGGAAAAGAGTCTTATGAGAATGAGAATTACTGGTTAAATGATGGTGATACAGATTTTGGAGCAATATGTCTGGCCCTTTCTCCTAGCTTGTACTACCTTAATGGTTTTGCTGAATACCCAAAGGATCTCTGGACAATATTGGATAGAACCTTTGGCAAGCACAATGAGGATCATAATAGTAATTTTGAGATCACAGCCAGGACCATAATAGTTCTTTACTTGAAATTCTTGGCCTCTACTCTCTTTCATGAAGTTGTTCAAGATGAAGATGAAGCAGAATCTTCTACACATTCAATTCGAATTGAAGAAAGTCTCCATGCAGTGACTCCTTCTCCTGATGCTCGGGAAGTTCATGAGATATCTAATATCTCATCTCCTCATATTTATGAAATATAAGAAGACATTTGAATCTCTGATATTGAAGAAAAATACTGCTCCACTTCCATGCAAACATTCACCGGTGATTTTCCTTTGAATTTTGTGCAAAATTTACCAGCAATTGCTTCTGAAAGTGAAGAGAAATATGATTTTTCTCCCTCTAATGTTTCTGCTGGTGTGAAAATATGTAATAACTTGGATATTTGAAAAAAATATCATATTATAAGAGTGACACATTCTCTCCCCATGTTCTATATCTTCCAGCAAAATCTTGCATGATTACATGCACCAAAATTCAGAATTTTAAAGAAAAAGACAGTTGTGCATCCACTGTCTCGGTTGACCATAATTTTGGATCTGATATGAACCTTATTGGATCTGATAAAATCTTATTTGGATCTGATATGATATTTATTGGTTCAAAATTTCAGTTTCATAAACCTTCAGTACTGCTTGTAGCTGTTCTCATCAATGGTGTGAAGAAACAAGTACCGCAAGTCTCCTACAAAACTGCTGCTGGGGATTTGATTTCATTTCACAGTTTTGGATCTGTTGCGAACTTATTTAGATCTGATTTAAATTCTTATCTGATATTATTTTGTTCATATTTTAAAATCCAAGAGCTTTCAGTCATGCTTGTAGCTGCTCTCACCAATTCCGGTGTGAAAAATCAAGTACTGCAGTTCTTCTTCAATTTTGCTGCTGGGGATTTGGTGTTAGTTTCCTCTTATGAGGTTGCTGATATTTTATTTTGTGAATAATTACCTATTTATAAATATATATAATATTTTGGAGCTCAAGCATTCACTCTCCAGAGTCCCAGGGCTTCTCTACCTTTGGTCACATGCTTATCTCCTCACAGAACTAGTAAAGAGGAAGACATTCTGCATCCACTTGGAAAATTGCTCCTAAAAATTGGGGCTGATTTTACCACTCATGGTTTGCTATTCAAGGATGAAACATATCAGTTTCTTGAGTGTTCCACACATGGTTCAAATCCTCAAGAACCTTTTCTCTCTCTTCAGATGATTTTAACTACTCTAGATGGGTCCAGTTTTCACCGTGCAGTTGTTTATATTTCTGATTTAGTTGAGTGCATTGTTTTTCTTCCAAAGTGGAAGATTCCTCTAGACATATTCATTTAGTTTGGATTCATAGGTTCACATACACAGTCTCAGGATGCTGCTGCATAGAAGAACCAATTCTTGATTTACTGCTTAGTTTGAGGGGGGGTATTTTTCCCATGAGGTTTTCCCCATTTCCTTGGTTATATTAAGCAGTTACTTTATTGTACAGGGTGACCTATGGCCTTTGTTTCCGGGGCCCTAACATTTTTATGCATCTATGTTTTCTAACTCTTCCTGAGTATAGCTTAAGGGGGGGTGTTGGAGACATTTACCATCATACACACTCTTTTTGGTCAAATTGGCCTAGTTAAACCACTATCCTAAGTATAATTGACATTAATTGATGTGAGTGGATCATTAATTGCCATCATCTAATCACACCCATGCCTACCTACAATCAAGGAGGATAACTTATCCTTCTCCTACAGTCAAGGAGGCTAACTAGAGCACTCCGGGGGTAATCTGAGTGATATTAATGCACCTAATTGCTAACTGATGGTTACAATCAGTTCAACCAGTCAGTTAAGGAACCTCCTCTCATTAAATATATTATTTAATGATTATTTATTGTTATTCAATGATCTGGAGTCAACAGGGTGCCTCCACCAACTTCTGATGGTCAGTTCAGCTTCAGTTAACCTCATCGGGGTTCATTGAAGTCATGGAGCACTAGCACTTGATGGTCGGATTGCTATGACATGTGTTTGATCTCCTTCAGTTGAGATTTAGTCATTTATTGCACTCCAACTTCAGTTAGGGTTTGGTGAGTCAATTAGGGTTTTGGTCAAGTGGTTAACTGAGTGTGAACCAATGGTTGAGAGTCAATTAAGTTAGACTCACTCATTGAATTCGAATTGCCTCCTTAGGTATTCAAATTCCTCATGGATTCAAGCTATTGCTTGACATTGGTATTCTAACTATTCATTGTTTATTGAATATATAGAAAGGAAAGCATTCTGGTTCTAATTAACACCATTTCATGAGTATTTGTTGATTATTCTTTGATGAGATTGATTCTTAGTTCCTAGATCAATGTGCAAGATTAATAACAAAAGGGAGGACTATACAAATTAAAGGGCCAACCAGAACAAGATTTGGTTCATGACTTGGTAGAACCAAATGAGATTTGGCATAAAAATCTTGCACATGTGCATTACAGAGCACTACCACTTGCAAGCAACGATGTTGAAGGTCTCCCAGAAATCCAGACAAAACATGAAGGTGTATTCAAAGGATGTGCGAAAGGGAAGAACACAAAGAAGACATTTCCAAGTAGCAAGAGAAAGGAAAAAGGAATCTTGGAAATCATCCACTCCGATGTATGCAGTCCAATGTCATCTAGTTCACTAAGCGGGTATGTATACTATGTTTCTTTTATTGATTATTTGTATAGAAAGGCATGGATATACTTTATGAAGAACAGAGATGAAGTATTCAACAAGTTCAAGGAATTCAAAGCCTTGATCGAGAATCACACAGAAAAGAAGATCAAGACCTTTCGATCAGATAATGGCGGAGAATTCACATCAAATGAATTCAAATAGCTATGCAAAGACTCAAAATGGGATTGCAAAAAGAAAGAATAGAATGATCATGGAAGCAGCAAGGGCTATGCTTCATGATTAAGATATTCCCATGCATCTATGGGCAGAAGCTGCCATAACAATGGTGTATGTACATAACTATACACCACACAGAGTACTCGAGAACAAGACACTTGAAGAAGTATTCTCTGGTACGAAACTAGAAGTCAGCCATCTCAGAATATTTGGGTGTCTTGTATACATACACATTCCGAAATAAAAGTGGACGAAGTTAGATCCTTCATGAAATAATGGTATAGTTATGGGATACTTTGAAAGCTCAAAGGCTTACAAAATATACTTCTTAGGGTTCAAGAATATTGACATCAATAGAGATGTAACATTTGACAAAGATTCATACTACGTCAAATCTAGGAAGAGACTGGCTAAAGAATCTGAAGAAACAAGAGCACCCAGAATTCATGACACAACCATGAACAGAGAAATTCAAGAAGAAGATCAAGAATTAGAAGAACCTCAAGAACTTATAGATACACCTTAGGAGAAGAATCCTCATAAGAGAAAACATACTTGGGTACGTGAAATTATCCAAGGTGCAAAAAGATATGGAGCTTCAGAAGAAACACACAAAGGAAGAAAGAGAACTAGGTCCTTCTCCAGTTATGTAGCCTTGCTATGTGACATTATTGATAAAGAACCTTCCAACTATGAAGAAGCGATAGAAAGGAAAGAATGGAAGGATGCTATGATCGAAGAGTATCAATCAATCATGAAGAATGATGTTTGGGATGTTGTCCCAAGACCAAAAGGGAAGTCCATTGTAACTTCCAAATGGATCTACAAGATCAAGCATGCTGCAGATGGCAGCATAAAGAAATATAAAGCAAGATTTGTGGCTCGTGGTTTCTCCCAGAAAGAAGGAATAGATTATGAAGAGACTTTTTTACACCTGTAGCTAGATACACTTCCATCAGATCAGTACTTGCTATGGATATAGTGATGAAATGGAAGATACATTAGATGGATGTCAAGACTGCTTTCTTGAATGGTCTAGTAGAATAGGAAGTGTATGTGGAACATCCACTTGGTTTTGAGATGCATGACAGGGAGTCTCATGTGTGTAGATTGAATAAATCCTTGTATGGTTTGAAACAGGCACCTAGGACATGGTACGACAGAATTGATGGCTTCCTATCCAGTTTGGGCTTTACCAAGAGTAAAGAAGATTCCAACCTTTACTACAAGGTTGAATATGGCAACCCAGTGATACCCCTACTATATGTGGATGATTTGTTTGTAATAGGTATGGATGGGTTGATTGCTGATACGAAGAGGAAACTTGCTGCTGAGTTTGAAATGAAAGACTTGGGTATGATGCACTATTTCCTAGGCATGGAGGTGTGGAAGAATGCAGATGGAATATTCCTTGGAAAAGGGAAGTATGTAATAGAGATTCTAAAGAGATTTGGGATGATAGACTACAAGGCAATAACCAAACCTATGGCATCGAACCTGAAGCTATTGAGTGATGCTTCATCAGAAGTAGTTGATGCTATGATGTATCATCAGATGATTGGTTCCTTGATGTACCTGACAAACACAAGACGAGATATTTACTTTGATATGGACACCTTGAGCCAGTTCCTGATATATCTGAGACATGTTCACTTGATTGCTGCAAATCATATTTTGAGATACCTGAAGGGTATAGTTGATTATGGGCTCAAGTACGAGGCAAATATGAAGATTAACCTGGAGGGTTATGTTGATTTAGATTGGGCAGGCAGCGCCATCGATAGGAATACTACTTTGGGATGCTGCTTCAGTATGGGATCAGGTGTGATCTCTTGGTTTAGCAGGAAGCAATCTTATGTAGAACTGAGTATAGCTGAAGCAGAATATGTTGTAGCTTGTTTAGCTAGTTGCAAGGTAGTGTGGCTAAGAAAGCTACTATCTGATTTATTTGATCTTTAGTTGGATGCTACTTATATATATTGTGACAACCATAGTTGTGTGAAGTTGTCAGAGAACCCAGTGTTCCATGAGAAGTCAAAGCATATCAAGATCAAGAATCACTATATCATGGATATGGTGCAGAGAGGAGTAGTGAAGCTACAGTATGTTGCGACGGATGAACAGATAGTTGATGTGTTGATGAAGCCATTGGCCAGAGTGAAGTTTGAGTACTTTAGGGAGAATCTTTGTGTTCTCCAGATCGAGGTTCCCTCCAAAGGGAAATGATGAGACCTAGAGCCATTCTGACATGGTGAGAGGATTAGGTTCCTTCCATCGCCAGATTTAAGGGCTGAGCCATTCTGTCATGGTGAGAGGATTTGGTTCTGTCCATGTCAGATGTGAGTGCTAGAGCCATTCGTAAATGGTGAGAGGATTAGGTTCCTTCTATGGTCAAATGTAAGGGCTGATCCATTCTGTCATCGTGAGAGGATTCAGTTCCTTCCATGTCAGATGTGAGTGCTGAGCCATTTTGATGTGACTATAGGATTGGTTCCTACATGATCAGATATAAGTGCTGAATTCCATTCTTGGAATGGAGGCACCTAGTTAATTAGTAGGAATACTGAGTCTGGGAGTAAGGGCCATTCTGATATGACTATAGGATGTAGTCTTACATGATCAGATGTGATTGCATGGCCATTTTGATGTGATTGAGGGATGTGTTACCACTTGATCAGATATAAGGGATGATGCCATTCTCTGGGAGAATGGATGCACCTGGTCAGTTACTAGGAATCCTCAATCTAGGACTAAGAGCCCTTTTGATGCGATGTTTTTTAACATGGTCGAATGTAAGTGTAGAGCCTTTCTGACAAGATGAGTTCGGATGTAAGTGCAGAGCCTTTCTGACAAGATGAGTTCGGATGTAAGTGAAGAGACTTTCCAACAAGATGAGGTCGGATATAAGTGCTGAGCCATTCTGGCGCGATGTGTTTACACATGGTCAGATGTGAGTGTTGGGTGTGCCTTTTTGACAAGATGAGGTCAGATGTAAGAGCTGGGTAGGCCATTCTCACAAGATGAGGTCAGATTTAAGACATGGGTGGTCCATTCTAACTTAGGGTCAGATATAAGTGTTGATGAAGACCTAAATGAAGGGTAGGCCTACAACCATCATGAAAAAGGGTTGGCTCTGTAGAACTTCTTGTGACGAGAAGAATCGAGAGATAGCACCATTCTGAGATAGCACCAATGATGATGATCTAGATCAAGGGATGATCCATATTTGATGATAATACAGTGATGATGATCTAGTAGTGATTATCCAGTAGTCGTGATGATCCAGATCCCGTGATGAAGAAGACTTGAAGAAGAAGATGACTTAGAAGAAGACTTGAAGACGAAGGTGACTTGAGATGAAGAAGACTTGAATATGATGACAAATTGAAGATGAAGAAGACTTGAAGATGAAGACAACTTGAAGATGAAGATGACGATATGATCCAATCGACACAGAGAAGAAGACCAATGCCAAAAATTGTGTCGAAAGAATACCTTCCTAGTTAAGAGGGAGTGTTGATGTATTTGTAACTTCAGAATGTATTCACTTGTATATCTTATGTCTTGTACCCCAATTTTTATTCTAGGAAGTGTCTATAATGTATTTGAGTCGTTCCATGCCTCGATGTTCCTATCGGGAGGTTCTATAATGTAAACAAGTCATTTCAAGTCAATGTGGGTAACCCTCCTACTGTTCAAGGGTTAAATTCCTCACAGTTCTGGGGCACTAGGGTTATTAGAGTATCCTAGAGAAGTCGTCCCTAGTGAGTCATTGTCAAGTCGGGAATTAGTATAAATAGAGAGTGAGCCTCTCTATTTATCACACACTCATACAAACTCACTCACACTGAGTTGTAGCACATAGCCGAGGAAGAAGAAGTTGTTGGGGCTAGAAAAAAAGAGGCTACTACTATCGGGATATCATCTTACTATTTTTGGGGCTTTGCTATTTGGTGTTGATTCTATCTCTAAGGAAGTTGTGGGGTTTTCTCCTTTATGGTTTCCCCAAGGAAAATCTTTGTGTTCATTGTCTTATGTGTTTGATTGCTATGCTTTTTATTCTCTCAGTTAAGATCCTAAGTTAATGCTAGCTTAAATGATAAAAATCTAACATATTTCTCTTATGCAATCTATGTGAATATCACTTTTGTCTTAAGATTTGCCTGTCAGAATCGAATAGGAAGGAGGAATTTCAAGAGTAGAAATACTTTGTCAAAATCTAGGAGGGATTTTGTAATAATTTTTTGTTGTAATGTTTTCAATATCATATATCCATGATATACTTGTTATTAGTGTGTAAACTTATCTGTTTATTGTTTATTATTTATTATCTTCTCATTTATATAAAATATCATTTTTTAGCTTCAATAATTGTTAATGTTTTATGGATTATTTTGGCAGTGAGGACTCATTGTATTTTCCTATGATTCATGTGTTCATTAATGTTTTTTTTATTCATTGGCATAAATTATTTCCGGTAAAATTGAATATTCAGTCTTGAAATCTATAGATTTGATCTATCATAGTTCACCTTTGTCATTTATATTTGGATCTTTTATTCCTCTTCCTTTTGTTACATAAATTAAGCATGTTCGTTAACTAGTTTAATTGCTTGTGATCCATGTCATGTTGCAGTAACTACAAACCCACTTCTCAATCCTTATTTGTGATCCAAACTATTTTGAAGCCACCAATACACAAAATAATTGTTAATTTTCTTCAAGATGTGCTTGACATGTTCATTTTGTAGCTAGAAACATCTCAACCATGAACACATCATGTGGTCAAGAGAAAAAATGGGCCACAAATGAATATAAAATGGGTAGGACCCATAAATTTAGACATCATTTCCATTTTTTAGCATTGAAGGAGCTTGATGGGCACAAAAATTTAGGTGTTGATTTCAATGATTCTTTCTGTTAGATTCAAATTTTATGATTTGTATATCAATGGTATAACCTTAGCTTTCAATTTCATGCATTTCAAATATTTCTTTGGGTTTCTAGATTATAGGATAATCTCTAGAGATCTTTAATGGTGGGTTGCACCAGTTACCTTCCTAGAGAAGAAGGATGGTTCCATACTCTTGTAGATTCAATCTTGAATATACCTTAAAAGATGGAAGTGATAGATTTTTGTGAGTTGTAGATATAGTTAAAGGACTTGATATACCTTTGACACATTAGAACCAGTGTCTTGTGATAGGGTGCACCGGTTATTTTCATAAAGAAGAAGGGTGGTTCCCTACTATTGTGCATATATTATAGGGATTTGAACAAAGCCATAGTGAAGAATAGGTACCTGATACGTATAATTGATTACCTCTTTTATTACATATAAGATGCTTCCATTTTCCCTAAGATTAATTTTCTACCAAGGCATCACAAACTAGGAATTAAGGAGAGTAACATTCCCAAAAATTATTTCCGAACTTAGTTTTGGAATTAGGGGTTCATTATGGTGGAGTTCGGTTTAACTAATGTGCCAATTATATTCATGTGCCTCATGAATACATCTGCAACAAATCGACGAAAAATATAAAGTTGTTTGGGATACTATCTTGGACTCCTCAACCAAGAGAATTAAGTATTCTTCTTGTTTATTTCAATTAAGTTAAGGTAACATTTTATGCTACGTTGTACTAAATTAGTTAGAATTTATTTGGAAGTGTAGTTTGAATTTTAAATTGTACTTAGATTAAATTTTATGAAAATTTACTGCATAATATTTTGAAATAAAATAAATGAAAGGGAATTGTCTTGGATAGAATTCTACATGGAAAATGCTTCACCTTTTACTAGATGTTAAAGAAAAGGAAAACAATAACAAAGACGAAACAAAATTTTCTACGCTATAACTAATAGATAACTTAATATTTCATTATAAGTCTTGTTGAGGTGAAATATATCCTCTAATAAATTAAAAACGGATCTTTTAGAATCTAGATTAAAATAGGGGCACATAGGGAACATTACATTTATTTATGGGTATCATTTTTCTTAAGACCTTATTTAGTTCCATTGGATCTAGAAGGTAGAAGGCTTAAATGAAAGTCTCTAAATAAGTGCCCATGTTCACGGAACTTTATACAGTGGAAGGGGATGTGATCATAGTTACTTTTTCAGAACCAGTCATAATTTTCATTTTCTAGGAAAATAGATTATGGGAATTATTTTGAGATATTCATGTGGACATAGATTTGAGCATAGGAGGTATAGTTCCCTGCAAGAGTGACATTTGAGGCTTTGACGACAGAACCTCGAGTTTTTTATAAGATTGATAATGTTTCTAGGTCATATTTTTGTTTTTGTAGGGAGTAAAATAGTGTGATAATTGATTCACAAATAGATATAGGATCTAAGGAAACTCTCACAATTTGATATTGTTCACAAAATATGCAGAAAATAATTGAAAGAATGAAAATTGCATAGACACATGAGGTCAGTAACAAATATTATTATGAATTTCCAACAT
The DNA here is from genome assembly GCA_001517045.1 of Pseudotsuga menziesii. NCBI lineage: Eukaryota > Viridiplantae > Streptophyta > Pinopsida > Pinales > Pinaceae > Pseudotsuga > Pseudotsuga menziesii. The sequence continues at coordinate 171,443 of LPNX010448977.1, read as the reverse complement.
GTAAATATGTCTGTATCAAATATATATTATAGTAGAGAAAATTGTGAGGCCTTGGAGGCCATATGGATGCATACAAGTGTCAGCTCAATATTTGACCTTCAAACCCCCCTAGGTGGACCAATGAGCCTCCTAATCACCCCAAACAGTCACAAATTCAAGTGTGAATGTGGGTGAGGCATGATGGTACATAAATTGAGGTATTATAGGATTGGGTGAGAACATGGGTGAGTGGGAGTGGCCCAAGGAGGAAATAAATGCCCAAGGAAGGCCAAAAACCACTTAAATAATGAACTATAGCCTCAAGTCAAACAAAATACATTAAACGAGGGATGTGGTAGCACATGATGGTTGAATATAATAGATGTGGGTTCCTAGGTTGTTATAATGATCAAATTGGAGTGCCTCAACTATGCATAATGATCAACCAGGAGTGCCTCAACTGTGAATAAATCACCAATTTCCCTAAGTCTAAATCATAGAATCACTACATAGATAAAAATAAAATCTGAATAAGGTATATGGAAATGGTACTAAGGTTTATTATTCTATAACACCCCCCCCCTCAAGAATAAATTAGTACAACTTAACAAAAATATCATGGAGACCTTGGAAACAGATACTTAAGTCACCTCATACAACAGAAATTTTTATCTCTCCATAAACACAAGGTAAGGCGGAAAAACCACATGGGAAAAAAAATCCCCTCAAAAATGGACATTGAGAAAACAATATGAAATTTAATGGTATCTCATATAGGTCAAGGTCTTCTCTGTGAAGCACTTAATGAAAATGTCAGCAGTTTTCTCTACAGATGGGAAATATTGCAAGGCTATCACCTGATCATGCACCAAGATCCAGATGTAGTGCATGTGTATATCAATGTGTTTGGTCCTATGTCTCTACACTGGATCAATGTAAATATTGATTTCAATTTTATTGTCACTCCAAATTACTATGGGTGAATCAAATGCAACTCCAAGTTCCCTAGGAATACCTTCCAACCACACATTGTGTAGCTACATTCACTTCTACTATGTACTTGGCCTCAATTGGAGATAGGGATATGGTTTGCTGTTTATTTATTTACCAGAATACATGTTGAAGTATGAACACATAGCCCTAAGTGGACTTCCTGTGAATGGGATCGCCAACCCAATCAGAATTAGTAAATCCAACTAGTTCTAGTGGAGAACCAACAACATAGTATACCCCGAACAGTCTGGTTCCTTGCACATAGTGAAGGATCCTCTTGGGTGAATTCCAATGGATCTCATGAGGCTATTGCATATATATATATATACAACATAGAAATAATAATCCAAATCAGGTTGAGAGTGTATAATATACAACAAAATGCCGACTAGTTGTCTATAGAACGAGTTGTCCACCAATGGAGACTCACTAACTTCACCTAGTTTTATACCAGAAAGGAATGGGAACTTATATTCCTTACATTAATCCATTTTAAAATTCAATAATAGTTCTGAAGCATACTTTTGTTGGTTGATGTTGATCCCTTGTTCATATTTCTCAATTTCCAAAACAAGAAATTGCTTCAACAATCCAAGATCGGTCATGGAAAAATCACTGTGCAATGAAGAATTGATTGACCCAATTTATTTTGTGCAGATACCTGTAATCAAATTATCATCAACATAGAATAGAATGACCTACAATACATCACCAATATTCCGCAAATAAACATTAGGATCAGAATTTCATCTTTCAAAGCTTGAGGCCATACAATGACTTCTTTAACCTGCATACAAGTGAAGGATCCTCAATGAATATTCAGTTTACTACATATATATATCCTCTTGAATTTAACCATGAAGAAATGTATTCTTCACATTCAAGTGGTGAACCTCCCAACACTTAGATGCAGCAATCACTAAAAGTACCCTGATAGAGTCCATCTTTGCAATCGGTGCAAATGTCTCTGTATATTCCACTCCTCGGACTTGAGAGAAGAATTTGGAAAATAAACTAGAATTATACTTTATATAAGACCCATCAACAACAACTTTAGTTCTATAGACCCACTTTCATTGCACTAGCTTCATCTTGGAGGGCAAGGGAACCAATTCCTAAGTCTCATTGTCTTGCAATGAGTTGAACTCTTCTTGCATGGATGTTTTCCAGCTTGGTTCAAGTGATGCTTCTTGATATGAATGAGGATAAGATACAACCATCATGAAGAATTTATAAGTAATATTCACTTCAAATAAAGACAAAGTAGAATGAAATTGTGATATTGTATTTTTAGGATCTAGTGGATTTCCAGCTAAATCCCCAACTACTTCAATGGTTTTCTCAACCCATTTGGGCCAAATGGATGAGCCATAATATTCATCATCATCTTCATAAATATCATAAATATCATAAAGAAATAATCACTTACATCATCTTGGAGTGGAGGATTTGAGCACTCTCCAGTGGCTAGTTCGAGCTTTGGCATGAAATCCTCTTCGAAATGTACACTCGTTTCTATGAATGTCTTATGGGATAAGGGATCAAATAACTTGTATCACTTTGCATATTCATCATATACAACCATTATTCTCTCTTTTAGTTGAGGTTGCAAGGTATTTCTATTCTTTGGAGGAATCCTATCCCAAGCCTTTGAGCCAAAGACCCTGAAAAGAGAAACATTTGGCTTGTGACCAAACCAAACCTCATATTGTGTTTTTTCATCCATTGATTTGTGAGAAACTCTATTTTGAATGCTGCATTTGGATGACACACTCTTCATAGAGCTGCTGCAAAATAATTTTCACATACTCCTATCCCTTATTAGTCCTAAGGAATTTGATCTTGTTCCCACAAGCATTCTCAACCTGGGATTTCCAAACCTTGAGATTCCCAAAGACTTTAGATTTGAGTTTGAGAAAATAAAACCAGGAAAACCTTGATAAATCATATATGAAGGTCAAAAAATACATTGATCCTCAATATGAGGGTGTGGGAAGAGGACCAATGAGGTATAAACGAACTAAACCATGTTCTTGGACAAATCTCATTTCTTTCCCTTTCGCATAGTTGCGCTCTAGATGCTTTCCCACAACACATCTTATGCATGGGCCATTGGATATCTTGATAGAAGGAAACCCTTCTACCATGCCATCTTTGCTCAATTCTTGGAGGTATCTCTAGTTTATATGGGTTTATCTCTCATGCCACAACTTAATTCACTCATTGACATGAGTTAGGAGCGCATCCCTCTGGAGTAGGGAAGGAAATGAGAGAAATTTTACACTCTAGCTTGATTATCAATAAATACCAATACCACCACTTTGTTGGTAGAGATTCAAGCTATCTCCACTGTGTCTGGATTAAATTTTACTCTCTTGGCTTCACCAGTGTGAGTCATTTGGTACAATGAGAGTACATTCACTATCAAATATGGTACAAATAAAACATTATTGAAATACCCATATTCAAGATCAATCTTGTTAACCCAAAAATCCCCCAGTTAGCTCTCAATGGCCTACACCACCCACGGACACCATCTCATGACCATCATATCACTCCATTAGACCCCCACACCCTCAAAATAGCTAAATGATGAAGAAAAGGGCTTAAAAACCCAAAAAGGAGCCCAAAATAGTCTCCTAGGAGCTAAAACTCTGAAAAAGGGGATAAAACCTTAAAAGGAGCTAAAGTTAGGGCAAAAGGGGCTAAAGCCTTGACTAAGGGCTTAAAACCCTAAAACCACTTGAAATGGCTATAAAAGGAGGGTGGGGGGGTCACTCTCAAACAACTTCTCCCTTGCATATTGTTATGTTGCTCATGGATGCCTTGAGATCTTTGCCTCTCAAGCCACCCACACTCTCTCTCCTCCATTTCCATTGAGCCATTACTCCCCCATCCAAGAGAGGTGCTTCCAGAAGCTAGGGCATGGTGGCCGATTTCCACCCAAGAGAAGGTATAACCATATTTCATGTTTTGTTTCTTAGTTTCTTAGTTTTCTTTGCTTTCTACCCTTATTTCATTTGCAATTTTATGTTTAATATTGTTTTGTAGGTTATTGTAGCTTAATATTTGTTTGCAGGTCTTTGGAGGCAGAACCCTAACTTCTTAGCTTAGTTTACTATTCTGTCCATTTCCATTTTCGTTTTTATTTTTTGCATTTACCCACTAGCAGGAACCTACCCTTCTGCCCTATAGACAAAAGGGGGCCATTCCTGCCCCTGTAGTAGGGAGAAATCCCTGCTATAGAACTGGAAACCATACCAGGTCGATCCCACAGGATCCCTGGTCCAAATTTTTAATTTTAAATATTTTTTAATTTTTTGCCCTAGTTTTCAAAAATTTCCTGTTAACTCCACTTTAGATTCAGTTTATTTTCTGTTTTCAGTACTGCGGAAGCCTCTGCTATGCAAAAATGAGTCAAAGTGGCCACAACACAAGTTACTCTCAGCCAGATCTGACTCTTCCTCACAAAAAACCCCAAATCAGGGCTAGGGCGCTCTTATCAAGGCCAAAAGTGAGACTAGGGTGCACTTAATCGACAAACTGGTGCACCCTGGGCACACTTAATCCCCCGATAAGTGCGAATTCAACCCAAAACTCAGTCCATGACTGTTTATGCATTCTATGCAATCCCCTCGCCTTTTTTTGGAAAAAATCCCATGGCCCGCTCACCAGATTTGATAAAAAATGTGCACCCTGTCAAATATAACTTTAATTTCAGTTTTATAGGACTATCAGTGTGGCTCAGCCGCCTCTGTCCAACACTGCAAGTCAATTTCAGTTTTTGTTTTTATTTTCTGCAATTTCTTTCATAAACAGTGTGTAGATGGTAGGTAAATGTTAAATGGCTTAATCAAATGAACCTAGCCTAACTAAAATCAACCTAAAATTAACTGTCTTGCTTCCCCTTCCTCCTCTACCCAGTCATCACCCTTCGGGGTATTCTGGGATACGATGAAGGGAAAGCTCGTATAGATCTGGGCACTCTACTATATTGTTCCAAACCATTAAAACTAGATGACCTAGAAGGTAGAGGGGGTAGCGAAAGAGGGCTTCTCACGACGCTAAGCATCCTCCCTGTTGACCAACCTTGCATCCGGGAGGTGACCTGAGGATCTACGGATGGGCTTAGTCCCATTGTGTTGAGATCCCAGCTCCTTCTTTTCGTTGAAGAGGAATATCAGTGTGAGGTAGACATCTAGTTAGGCCATACACATTCAGGGTTAAAAATTGTATTTGTTCACAATTTCTGATTATTCAAATGCATGCATACATAATGACATGAACTCTACCATGATGAATTCATAAACCATTTGCAGCTACCAAATAATAGAAAAACAAACAAAAAGATACACCATACCAACTAATTAACCCAACTCAGTTCATGACGCTGAGTGAGGCTTAAAATTTACCAATTTACACTAAGTACAAATAACTCTACGGTAATTTAGGACATAAGACCCTAACTGCTTCAACTGTGGGAAGTACTTGGGCTCTACCCAGAAACTCATTGTGAGGAGTACCACAGGAACCCCAAAGTAGCTGGCCGTTGAGAGGAATTGCCAAGCGAAATGGGAAACGACCGCGAAACGGGAAATGACCCCTTTCGATTGAGTAGAAACACTTGTGAGGAACAAGCCAAGCATTGTCTTTTGGTATTCTTGGTGGCCGAGTGACCACCTACAGCCAATAGGAAGCCACTGAAACTGGGGTCCAAACATCATTCTCACCAGTTTTAGGCATAAAATCTAACACAATTGATCCTCCACACTCTTCCTCACGCCTAAGAGGTGAACCGCCACCATTTGGAACACTCAATCGACAACATCGAAGCTGCTCTCAGTGATCTCGCACACCATTAGAAGGCCACACAACTTCTAATTTTGATTTAGACCCATATCAGTCTGAACCAGACCTCCATACTGCACCATCAAGCCCCATGGCTAGTGCAAATCCGGATCCATTTTTCAGCATACCTTCACAACCTGTCACCCACAACCTAGAAAGTGGTCCAATAATAGTTATGCAAACTATCATTAGTCAGCTACCACCACCTGTAGTGACCAGCAGCTATCCCACTGGCAGCACACGGGGGTAGTGGCCCCTCCACCTACACTACCCCTCCTACCACATAGGGGGGCAGTGGACCATCCACTTACATTACCCCTACTATCATGCATTGGGGGCAATGTCCCTTCCACCCACAATATCCCTCCCATAACACTTGGGGGCATTGGCCCATCTGCAATGGTGCCACCGCAAGCACCCTTAGCCATGCAGATGCATTATGCACCTGCAAAACCCACCACCATCGCAGCCCCATCCCACATAAACTTAGGGTCAAATCTACCATTCATGGCTCATCTTAACTTGCTTGACTTGGCCATATTAACAAATGACCCCATTCGCCATCAAGCCTTTTAGCCTCCAATGCCAACTAAGCTGCCACTAGACATCCCCAAGTTTGAAGGAAAAGTAGGGGAATGTCCCCAAGACCACATAATGACATTCCATCTATGGTTCTCATCCAACAGCATCGTAGATGACTCCATCTGGCTAAGGCTATTCCAACACACCCTTATAGGTGCTGCGGCCAAATGGTACATTGAGGTGCCACAAGCCAAGTACCCAGACTTCAACTCCCTAGCCTTCATGTTCCTATAGTATTTCCAACTCCTTGTTAGATATGACGAAGGGGTGGAGATCCTGCTATCCTGCCGTCAAAGCACTGCCACTCATATAACTGACCATATCCATGAGTGGCAACGATGCCATAGCTTATGTAAAATCCAGCTTGACAACATGATCTTCTTGGATTGGTTTCTTAAGACCTCGCTCTCTCCCATAGAAAAGTATGTCGAATCTGAACATCCCCAATCTAAAGAAGAGGCCATACTGAAGGCCCAACAGTTTGACCTTATCTACGCTCAGTCTGGATACCTGTACACCATAATTCTAGACGCTCCTCGGCTGAGTACCTCCTACCATGATGCACCGGGGGAATCCCATGCTATGGATAGCATCATAGGATCAGTCTCCCAACAGCCATAGCCTCGATCAACACCACCTGTAGTTACACCACAACCAAGCAATACTACTAGTGTTGCTTACTAGAACCAAGCTCCAGATTACGTAGGAATGATGCCTCAGTCTAGAGAAACAACTTCCTGTGCACAGCCTGCACCACCACAGTAGGATCAAGCCATGACTTGGCCAACACAACAGTATGTGGGTCAAATTCCCACATTTGTGGCACCACCACCCCCGCAAATATACTATGCACTACCAATGCAACCAGTTCAAGCCCCCGCCCCTGCTCCACCCGCTCCATTGGGACAAGTGTTTGCACAACAAAATCGTCCCAACCAGCCTGCCCCCAATAATCAACAAAGGAAAGCTTGAAATAACCAGTCCCACAACCAAGGAAATAACCAATGGCAAGGAGGTTGTCAACAACCGAACCCTCCCAACAATGTCATGGCAAACCGACCAGCCCAAAACCCCCCACGTCGACAGAATGCACCAAGATGCAACTCCCAATTGTGCACAAACCAATCGTCCACACTTTATGACGTTTATGGGCACTACACATTCGAGTGTCCCCTCATGGCTTGTGCTAAGCAGGCCATTCAAAATGAGGCCCAACAGGCCGCCAACGCAGCAAATCAAGCCCAACCCAACCCAGCACCATAAGGACCTCCCCCCATGGTGCTTCAAAACCCACTACTAGTCCAAGGATTGGTGGCAACCACACCCCCTCTATAGTCCAATCCCAATGCTCCAGGGGCACCTCCCACTGTCGAAACAGGTGTTCACCACTTGCTAGCCATGACAAATGAATAGTTCAACTTGCAAACCCAATGAAATCAGTACGGTACCACCACCGAACACGTTGACACATTAGTGGCATCAACGTCCAAAATAGTCAACCTACCTCTTCAGTTACCCCCATTCCCACGTCCCCCTGTACGCAGGATTTCCAATAACGCCATGGCTAGAGCGGTAGTCAGCTATAACATTATGGATGATTTGGCCCAAACACCAACTGCCATGTCCACTCTTGAGGTACTTAAATCATTCCCAACGCAACGAAAAGCCTTACTAGCTGCTCTAGGGGTAGTAGACCCCTCTGAATCCAAGTTGATCACATTTGACACGAAGAATGGGCAATCGCGCATGCCCTCGACCATCGCCTTCCAAATCTTGGTGTCCATCCAAAATTTCATCATGCATTGGTGCATAGTGGATGAGGGGGCATTCACATGTGTTATGTCTACCTTGGTTTGGCAGAAACTTGGATCACCGATTCTGCAACCATCCTTGACAACTCTGCGAGCTTATGATGGACATCCCATTAAAGCCCAAGGAATCCTCCCCCACGTCCCCATCACATTAGCTGGGAAGACAGTGTTAATGGACATAGAAGTCGTCAATGCTCAACTAGACTACAACCTCCTCCTCAGAAGGAGTTACATGTATGCCATGCGAGTAGTTGCATCAAGTGTCTTCCATCTCATTATGTTCCCCCATGAAGGGAAGATTGTGATGGTTGATCAGCTCACTTATCATGATCCGCAAGGGTTAATGACACCTGCCAATGTTATCCCTACTATCACCACCATTGAACCACAAGGGGAGACCACACACACTAATGTCGTCCCTGCAATCAACACTATGGTTGATAACACACCAGCACCTCCATTGTTGAATGTGGGCCCTGGGTTCTCTGCCGATACCACCATGATGGATCCTTTCTCGTTAGTGTCACCACCACCGACACAAAATGAAACTGTGGACTTGTGTATGGTCTCATCAAGCACCACTGCACCCAAACAACAGCCGTAGCCATAACCACAACATCATCTACAGCCGCAACACCAACAACAGGTGCAACATCACTCGCAACAGTAGCATTACGTGTAGCCACAACCACAACCACATCCCCACATGCAACTGTCAGGGAGTTATTTGGGCTCATCCCCAGTCCATACAATTCCGTTCCTCTCCCCCCCACCTGGTGTCATGAGCAAATCGGTAATGGCCACCTTGAGCCTATGGAACTTATTGGGAATTCTGGTGTGGTATCTTGATCCACCAGCTCAACCAACAATGCCCTAGGTTGTTTTAACCATGGTGCAACCTATCGTGGTTGAGTCCCACCCTCCACTCGGTCCGCGTAAGCCAACCTCCGCACCCGCACCTGCACCACCCCAACCCAAAAGGGATAGGAGAAAGAACACCAAAGCCACTGTAGAGCCACGACAAGTCCCACCTTGCACCGTCTACGAGCAACAGGGCCATGCAACTTAGAATTTCCTTAAATCCCAGTGATTCGTGCGCATCTAGATGTCATGGATACAAATGAAAACATTCCCGTGGTTGAACTCCCAACCATGCCAGTAGTCAGGAACAAGGCATTAAGGACAAACCATGCTTACGCCCTTTGCGGCTTGTATGGACATTACTCCCACCATTGCCAATATTTACCCGAATTGCAAATGGCTCTCGCTGACCTCTATCACCATTCCCTTGACTCTGAGATCACCTTGATCGATGAAGTTCACCCACCACCTCCTTCTTTAGACACCATTCCATTTACATGATGTCCAGTTCCACCAACCCGCTCATCTCCTCCTCCATCAATGGTCCATTAGACTTGTCTCTTCATTGCTTCAGTAATGATGAGGAGATACTTGAAGCACTGACCACTCTGCAATACCCATGTGATGACATGCAGCATCGCTTGTTATTCCTCCCGGAAGAACTGGTGTCACAATCTGACCAGTTTTCTGTGGAGACCAAAGATTTCATCCATGGGAAGGTCAACTAGTTCAAGAACCCCATCCCAGCACTAGGTTCCTTTGAACAAGGGAATATGGTGAACATTTCACCAACCATTAAAATCGACATCTCAACCAACTCTGAGATCATTAAATAAATCATGCTAGGGGCATCTTGCTCCCTAGAAGAGGTTGATGCCTACAAATCTCTCTTCCAAGAATTCTGTGACATCTTTGCTTGGTCGTACGCTGAAATGCCTAGCTTAGATCCATCCATCGTGGAACACCACATCGACACATGGATTGATGTGGCACCCGTATGCCAAAAGAAATGGCCCATCCATCCATCCAAAGTGGCTATGGTGAAAGCCGAGATAGAGAAGCCATGCATAGTCGGCTTCATTTATCCCATTGCATACACCACTTGGGTTTCCAATCTCGTTCTCGTTAATAAAAATAGGGTACCATTCGTGCTTGCATACACTTTTGCAACCTCAATGGGGCATGTCCCAAAGACAACTTCCCCACACCTTTCATTGACCAAATCATTGATGCATGCATCAGACATGAAGACTTTTCCTTCATGGACTGATTTTTTGGCTATAACCAAATCCAAATCCAGAAAGAAGACCATTACAAGATGGCATTCAGAACCCCATGGGGCACATTCGTGTACCGAGTCATGCCCTTTTTCCTGAAAAACACTGGAGCCACCTTCCAGTGGGCCATGACACACTGCTTCCATGACCTCGTTCATATCATGTTGGCTTATTTCGACAACCTCATCATGCGGTCGCAGAAGTGAACACAACACATAGACGACTTGCGACAAGTCTTCATACGATGTCACCAGTGGAGAATCCGCTTGAACCCATACAAGTGTGTTTTTTGTGTTCCCACGGGCCGTCTACAAGGATTCATCGTGTCACACAAAGGAATGACTGCTGATCCTTGGAAATTACAAACGAATTTCCCTCTAACGTCACCCCTTTGAGTGACAACATTACAACTTGTATTATAGTCTTTCCATTTTTTATTTTTTTTCAAAATTGAGTCTTATGTATCATTTCCTCTGATTGCTTCAGATGGAGCACACCTCAAACCGGTATATGGGATTCACAGATGGCGCAAGCAGATGGTCTCCGAACCTCACCTTGGCTGCATGGGTAATCTACTCCCCGTCTCACGAGTTGATCCACATCGACGGTATATGCGTGGGCATCGTAACCAACAACCAGGTAGAATATGATGGTGTCAATGGCCTCTTGGCCGCCACTCTTGAGATAGGAATTCACCATATCGATGTCTTCTTAGATTCCCAGCTGCTTGTTTCTCAGTTGAACAACCACTATCAAGTACGTGATCCTTGCGTCTTTAGAAAGTACCTACACACTAAATAGATGGTTAGAACATTTGAATCCATCACATTCACACATGTTCCCAGAAACCTCAATAGTGTCGTAGATCAAATGGCTAACGATATTCTAAATTGGCACATCCACAACCGCATATAGGAAACATACAACCATAACATCATGCATAACTATGTCTAAAAATACACACATAGTGTAATAATACATCACATAGACATTTGCATTCCACAGCATCATAAAAACACTATCCATAAAAGTGCATCCACATGCATAAATATATATATATATATATATATATATATATATATATATATCGATCAGTCGCATGTCCAAACCATGTCCTATACAAAAACGAGAAGCCACACATGCTTTCTCAATAGGATATACATAAGCGACGCAAAAACCCCTAAGTGCACAAACGCACTAGGGGTAGACCCACTAGGATACTAATCCAACTCAAACTCATCATCTGACTTGGCGTCATCATCTTTTGAAGAGGACTCATCCTCTGCAAGGATATCATCTCTTGCTGCCCAACGAAAGTGCTCACAAGCCACCGCCGTCTTCCTCATCACACCAGTCAACTCAGGAGGAAGGTTGTGAATAGTGGAAATAATGTTAGTACTTAGGTGCTACCAACCATCATCTGACACTCTAGAAGCAACCTCCTCCATATACTGCACCAATCCATCCATATCTCGCTACCACCTGTTGGAACTCCTGGTAGGAACCATCACGGGAGCCATGGTAACAACCAACCTCCAATGCCTGAGCAGCAGGCGAGGACCAACATCTGCACATATAAACAAGGACACCATCAATCCACAGATATCAATATGCAAACTACCAACCAGCTCAACTACACTATGTATAAATATGAAGATAAAAACATCACGCATACATACCAGCTGGTCCCCACGTCTGGCCAGAATGTTGGGGCATCTCAGGGTCTCTTTGGAAATCCATACCCACATACAGGTACTGCTCGATCACCATAGGAAGCTGGGGCCATTGCTCCAATAGCTCCTCTGTAAAAAAGCGGCCCACATTGTCACCACCCTTGTGGATCATCATTTGGCACCATCTATACATCCTTGGCTCCCGCAGACCACTATCATGCACAGCCTGATGAGGATGAAGTGTAGGTACTTTCTCAAAGAAGAAATCACACAAGAAGGAGCCAAAACAAAAACCAACGCCAATAGTCTTCAACTTGTTCAGCTGACGCTGAACAACTTGCAGATACATCTAGCCCCATGCATAATAAATGCCACCTATAGCACACTCTACTAGCTATAGCTTACCACCAGAAATATTGTGGGTCCCTGTGGAACCCAAGATACACTGCAGTAAGGTCTCCACCTCCCATGTGGACTTATCCTCGATGGCACATCAGGATGTATGAACCATGTATGGACGTCGTAGCGTAACAGTGCCGATCACACAGATCCTCCAATGTCTGCCCCCGAGACAGTATAGGTACCAAGTCACCAACCACTCCTAACATAGGGAGCCCAGTAATGAAGTATACATCTGCCAACGTAATCCCAATGCATTGGCCCTAAAAGAGGAACACCTCCTTATCAACATCCCAGAAACCTATCAATGTTTGCATTAGCAAACCCAAGCCCCTCATGAGGGGTATCCTCATAAATTTTAGAAATCTGCAATGGGCTAATGTATCTCTAACATTCCTGTCACGTAAGGATGCATCCCTAACACTCTTTCAGTCTCTCTCTCTCCACTTGATCTCCACCATCTTGCACAAGCAAAAACCCTGATGTGATCCATTTCCATCATCCAAAAATCACCCAAAAGAGGCTAGGGCACACCTGTTTGGGAAAAAGGACCACTTAGGGCACTCATAATTGCCCCACAGGTGCACCTAGGGTGCACCTTTTCATTCAAAAGGTGCGACTTGGCCCCCATGAAACCCCAAATTGCTCATGGGGGGCCTCCAGGTGACCAAATCCAGCAAATAAAACACCAAAAAGATGAGTTTCAATGAGAGATTTCACCTGCAATTTGTGGCATGCAAAACCGTCAGTCAGATTAAGAGAAATCAGCAAATGAAGGATTTGGGCCTACCTCTCCAAATCCACAATGAACAGTGACAATGACACATCACCATGTGGACACCCCCGTTTTATAGGGCCCATTTGACCTAATTTCTTCCGAACGACATAATAGGACCATACGGACTCTGTTTGAGATGTCGTTTGTGCCACTGTTTTCATAATTCCGCCCTCTATCTCTTTATGAGACCATTGTCTCATGTTCAACAAGTCAATTTTGGTACCATTGTCTCATGTTCAACGAGCCATGACATGACGATGCAAGTGTCTATGAACCTGTACTTGTATCGCACTCCCCAACTACAACTCATGAGAGTTTTTGGGCCACCGCCCATTAAGGAATGTAATTTTACTTTTATTTTTGTATTTATAGTTGTCTTTTCCACTGCACCTTACATGGACATTTGGACCATCGTCCACAAAACCCTTTATTTTTCTTGCATGTATTAGGCATACAAGTGCCTTTGGACTTGTACTTACATCACATGTAGTCAAGTCCATCCACCACAACACACACACATGCTCTCTTGACCTCTGTCTGAGAGCCACTTCAGTTTGCATGCCTTTGCCACACTAACTCATGAGCCTCTGCCGCAATCTACCCCGTGCATGTATTGGTATGTTTGAGAGCCTTCTGCTTTGTCCATACTGTGCAGATGACCTTTGGACCTCTGTCCACCCTCTCGACATGGGGCACCGCTTGTGCCACCGCAATCGGTTGACCATATTGGAGTTTTGTTTAAGCTCTTTTTTGACTCCTTAAAATAATGAAAAGATTGCCAAGCATAGCTTCTTCCTTTCCCACTCGCTAAAGTATAGGAAAGGGAGTCTACATCATCTCGTTTATCCCCTTTTACAGACCATGTAGACCAGTAAAATGAAAAGGACACCCTTGGCACACTCAATCCAAGACCATTCCCCTTTGCATACTTTTATGCTTTCTCAGGCAGAGGGGCCACACTTTATGAAAAATCTCACCACAGGTTGTTGTTAATCTCTTTTTCAATCTTCTCATCAAGAAAATATTGCCGAGCAAACTTGGTTTCGTTCATGCTCATAAAAGTATATGAATGACTGTCCAGTCAGTATAGGTTCAACCTTTTTCGGCCTGATTGGACTACCAACAGTAAAGAAGTCTCTCATCCCCTCCAGGATGGGTGAGCTCTCCTATGCATACTTTTATCCTTTTTCAGGCACAGCAGACTACCAATGAAAAAGATCCCCCAGTGGAGTCTTCTTCGTTCTTTTAGAATCTCCAAAATTGAAAGCATCATCGAGCATTTACCTTCTCGGGCTCACCAAAAATCCATGAGATCGTACCATAACGATGCCCCTAGACACCATCCCACAGAAAAAAGTTTGGCAGCATTGCCTCATTGGGTCACCTTTGTTCAGAGTACTCTGCAATGTGTCTTCCTTGGTTCCCATCAGTATCAAAAGTCTCTAACTCCTCCAAGTATTTCCCATCTGCAGTAACATCCTCAGTATTTCAGCTATGATCCCATTGCCATGAGTCAGTTTCATTTGCTACCTGGTCTGCCTTGCCATCATTCTCTGAAAAAAGGAAGTTTGAGTCTTCCTCCCCCTACCCCTACTCAAATATTTCCCTTCCCCCACCTCCCCATTTAGTGAGTCAGTTCGTAGATTGCTTCACACCTTCCAGTTGTCTCCCTCATGCTTTTGATCAAGGAAACATCATTGCCTTGGCTAGGGGCAGGTCTCCCACTGTCGATGCCAACACACATATTCCAGAGGATAGACCTAGAGGTCCCTATATCTTGGTTTCATTAACCTCATTGATGAGTTCCTTGGACCACTTCAGAGGAGTCCTTAGTGCCTCTCGAGATGGTTGTTTCTCATGTGCTCGACTTCAACTACATCATCGCACCATTCAGATTCGTACAAGGTTTTGTCTGTACAATATTTGGTCAAAGACCCTAGATGTCACCTGACTCAAGCACATTGGTGAGTCCACTCGAGGGACCTAAACAGGTTATGTCCCTTGTGATTTACGGGTTGCATTGGAGACAGTGTTCAGAATAACTATCAATGCTTCAATATACCTTTATGATTGATGCAGCATACTTGTACCACAGAGACTCTAACTCTCAATCAGTGAGTCCACACAGCTATGTACCATTCCAAATCCAACAGAACATCAGTCATGAAGATATAGAATTCCATGAGAATGCCATGGGTCCAATGTACCAGATCATCATTGTATTCAGCCTCACATGGAGGCAACTATTATTGTAACATCAGTTGTATATGATAGGCTCTTGTATTTTAGAGCATAGATAAAATTATTCTTTTGACATTGTCATAAGCATGGGGATGCCTGCCTCATCCATATACATGTCACACATTATTTGTATCTCACCCATTGATGGGAACCATATTAATACAAAAAACAAAATCCATGATGCCCCAGCCCTGAAATCACCACCTCTATGCATCAAATGCTATGATGTTCATCGGCCATACGTTGAGCTCCTACCCTCACACATCACAGGGAAATATGTTAACCAAAAAATCCCCCACTCATCTCTCAATGGCCACAACAACCCAAGGACACCATCTCACGACCCTCATATCACTCCATTAGATGCCCACACCTTCAAAATAGCTAAAGGATGAAGAAAAGGGCTTAAAAACTCCAAAAAGGAGCCCAAAATAGTCTCCTAGGAGCTAAAACCCCCCAAAAAGGGATAAAACCCTAAAATGAGCTAAAGTTAGGGCGAAAGGGGCTAAAATCCCCAAAAGGGGCTAAAGCCTTGACCAAGGGCTTAAAACCCTAAAACCCCTTGAAAAAGCTATAAAAGGAGGGTGGGGGGTCTCTCTCAAACAAATTCTCCCTTGCATATTGTTATGCTTCCCATGGATGCCTTGAGACCTTTTCCTCTCAAGCCACCCACACTCCCTGTCCTCCATTTCCATTGAGCCATTGCTCCCCCATCCAAGAGAGGTGCTTCCAGAAGCTAGGGCATGGTGGCCCATTTCCACCCTAGAGAAGGTATAACCATATTTCATGTTTTGTTTCTTAGTTTCTTAGTTTTCTTTGGTTTCTAACCCTTATTTCATTTGCAGGTTTATGTTTAATATTGTTTTGCAGGTTATTGTAGCTTAATCTTTGTTTGCGGGTCTTTGGAGGCAGAACCCTAACTTGTGTTTGCAGAGAGGTTCACCATTGCTTCTATCTTCTTTTTGTTCTTAGCTTAGTTTACTGTTCTATCCATTTCCGTTTCCATTTTTATTTTATGTATTTACCCACTAGCAGGAACCTACCCTTCTATCCTATAGATAGAAGGGGGCCATTCCTGCCCCTGTAGTAGGGAGAAATCCCTGCTACAGATCTTGTCAATCCATTTGGTTTGCATCATTGAATAATAATCCATTCGAATAATTGAGACATTGTCAGAATACATGGATGAGAAAAAATATTTTACAGAGGTCATGTTCCTTAAAGCTCTCAAATCAATGATGAAGGAAGAATATTCTGAAGAGCCAACAACCAATGCATGGAACCTCTCCTTGTTTTCTGAGCCTAAACCTCCATCCTTCTTCCTTGCGCCCTCAGGAACTGGGATGTTGTTCTTCTCAAGTAGTTGCTCCATCATTTCTATGGTATTATTCATACATGCACTCTCTTGATACCAACCTTTGTGATAGTAGGTGCATTTGGTCTTCTCTTTCTTCTTCCCGTCCTTGTCATTTAAAGGATTCGAACCTCCGTCTGAAAAATTGGGTCTTTCTTGCTTCTTCTTATATTGCTTCCTTGAATCCTTATATTTGATTCTTTCCTTTGGATGGATTCGAAACCCCTACAAAAAGATCTTGCAAGGGTTGACTATAATCAATGTGGGCATCTGAGTTTTTAGAATGATCAACCTGGAGCGCCTCAACTGTGATAAATGACCAATTTCCCTTATTCTAAACCATATAATCACTACAAATATACAAATGAAATGTTCCTAAGGTATATGACCATGGTACTAAGGTGGACTATGATCTAACAGGTAGGATCCACACTAGTGTTGAGCATAATTCTTCCTTCTGTAGGGTGAATTTTCTCTTTGAGAAACTGAGATATAGTCCAACTGAATTAAAGAAATAGGGACCATTACCAAAGACATGATCCTTATATTCTAGGATGTTGAATACAACTATGGAGAAGACCTTTGATCCTATATGTAGATCATAATGATATTTTGGTTTAGATGTATTGTTAATTAGGCATACTAGGCATTTTTCCATGGCTACATCCTTAGGAATTTTGCAATGATAACATGTTCCTTCACATAGTGGACTATATTTTTTTTATGAAGGGATGTGACTTCGTACCTAGGATTCAAGGTTTATTTTGGGATGCATTTTCTTGGAGGTCTACTAGAAGAGGAAATCATTGGGTGGATATATTTCCTTCTCCTGGATTAGATTTGTTTGTTTTATTTCCTTCTTCTCCCTTCCCTTAAGATGAAGTGGTCATGGCCACAATTGTAGAGGAGTTTGGATATGAATAAAATTCTAGGCCAATTCCTAGAGGAGGTGGATCCAATAGATGAGGGGTGATCAAAAAACCCCACCCCCTCCTCACACAAACAAAGGTGGCTATGAGAGAGAGTAGATGCATATCGAGAGCTTAGAGCGCATTGGAAACCTTTGAAGACATTCAAATATTTTCATGTCAATTTGGTTCAATACAATGAAACATATATTTTCATAGTGACTTAGAATTCCATGTTAATTACATGAAGGACTTACAATTCTGTATGGAAATTGCTTTTCCTTTTACTAGATGTTAAAAAAAAAAAAAAGCTTTTCTTAGGACCTTATTTAGTTCCTTTGGATATATTTTTAAGGTCACAACCAAGGAAAACACAAATTTTGTTTTTGAAACACCCTTGTTTGTGGGAGAAGGGAACTGCTAAAATATCTAAAGGCATACATATCCTACCCCCTCCTAATCTATAACTGCCTAGAAGGAAACATATAGTCTTAATAGTTAAACTGGGTCATCTTAAATCACTCACGCTATTAAAAAAGATCGTTAAGTGTAAAGTTTAAAAATTAATTACATGATTATATAATTTATAAATGAGGTAATTTATTTTCTTGAGTAAACCATATTATTTACCATATTCCTAATTTAACGGTAAAAAAAAATTTAATATTTAAATGCATTTACCTAACCATTTATTCAATTAAGTTAATTTGAAAGGTTAAATTGGTGGGAACCACTTCAATTGATCCAATTTGATCAATTAAAATTTCCTTGCCAACTAATTCAACCCACATTCTCTAGCTCAATCACAACTATTAAATCCAAATTAAGATAACCGTATTTCCAACCTTGAATGGCTTAAAAGGATTATATGGCTGTGAGCTAAGGCATCTTTTGCAAATAGAAACTTGTCCTAGAGGAATTCAGTATGTTCATCAATCAAAGTAAGGCACATTCCATAAATAATTAATTAGAAACTGCAAGCCACAATATTGTATATTTTATATATAATAGCGTTGTCTTTTTATTGAAGTAGTAAATGCAAGGCTTGTTGTCTCTGGGATATAATCCAGGATCGACCATGAAAGAATTGGAGGTGAAAATAGTTGTCAAACTAGGAAATTAAATGAAATAGAGATGCAAATGGTACTCGAGAGGTATATGGAGAATATCACTAGAGAATTTTCTTATTCCAACTACCACTTGACCAAGATCCCACACAACATCTCTACGATGAAAAAACCCTACAAACCATTTGGGAAACTGAACAGAATGCCCGAAATCCCTATACTAGACAATGGTTTGACATTAAAAGCGTTGAGAACACATTTATCAAATTGTTGAGCACACATGTACCTTTTTAAGAGGAAAGGAATGCATAAACTATAATAATTATTCAATTTTTTTAAAAGAATATTGGAATTAAAGTAAACTCAAAGGTGATGGATGTGTATATGGAGGGATCACCCAATAAGACAATCACATCATAGTATTCCCATCAGTTATTGATGGTAGCACCAATACATACACTAGTAACATGGATGATTATGTGCAATAGGGAATAAAGGACCCACACATTCAAGGAGTATCTACTTACACCATTGATGTAATTGATGTAGAAAGCATACTGAAAATACATATGAAGAGAACAAAGGAACAAATATTAATTATCAATAAAAAATGTTGTAGTCTCATGCATTGTATTTCTTGAGGTAGAACCCATTCCATGGGTTCTTCAAAAGTTGGCCATTTAGATTACCCTGTTAGATTTTTATCATTCAATCTAGCATTATGATCTTAGGATCTTTAGTTGAGAGAATAACATGCACAACAATAAACACAAGAGAAAAGAGACACAAAGAGTTTTTCTTGGGGAAACCATAAAGGAGAAAACCCCGCAACTTCCTGAGAGATAGAATCAGCACCAAAAGTAAAACCTGAAAACATAATGATGATCTCCCAACAGTAGTAGTCTCTCTCTTGTCCCAGCAACTTCTCTCTCTCACTCATGCGCCCCAATGAGTGATTGTGTCTGTGATAAGTAGAGAAGCTCACTCGCTATTTATATTCTTTCATTCACTTAATGTCCACTCCAGCATGTTAGCTTCACTTAACAATTACTTACTAGATCCAACATCTATAGGAGAGTATAATAACCCTATTGCCCCACAACTTGTGGGGAATTTTCCACTCTAACGAACAAGGAGGGTTATCCTTAAACCAAAGGTGGGGACTATTGCCCCAACTTACAATAACTCACCTAGGGTCAAATTCTCTAGGATAGTCTAATAACCCTAGGGCCACACAACTACAGGGACTTTAACACTTGAACAATAGGAGGGTTACCCACAATGACTTGACATGACTTTTTTACATTATTGAATACCCCAATAGGCACATCGGGGCATGACATGACTTTAATACATTACAGACACTTCCTGGAATAAACATTGGGGGTACAATACATAATATATACAGGTGAATACATTCCGAAGTTACAAATACATCAACACTCCCTCTTAACTAGGAAGATATACTCTTGACACAATTTGTCAGCACTAGTCTTCTTCTCTGTATTAAATGGATAATATCGTCATCTTCATCTTCAAGTCATCTTCATCGTCATCTTTATCTTCAAGTTATCTTCATCTTCAATTCATCTTCATCACTGAATCTGGATCATCACTTGATTTGGATCATCATCACTAGATCTGGATCATCACTCAATCTGGATCATCTCGGGGACATCATCACTGGATCTGGATCATCACTCGATCAAGATCATCACTGTTGGATCATCACTGCTAGATCATCATCACTCAATCTAGATCATTACTGCTATATCATCATCACAGGTGCTATCTCTTGATTCTTCTCATCACAGGAAGTTCTTAGAGCCAACCCTTTTTCATGCTGGTTGTAGGCCTAGCCTCCATGTAGGTCTTCATCGACAGAGCCACCCCTTTTTCATGCTGGATGCACATCTACAGAGCCAATCCTTTTTCATACTGGATGTATCATCACAGAGCTAGTCTTTTTTCATACTAGATGTGGCATCTACATAGAACCAGTCCTTTTTCATACTAGATGTGTCATCATAGAGCTAGTCCCTTTTCATACTAGATGTGGGATCTACACAGAGCTAGTCCTTTTTTCATACTAGATGTGACTTCACAAAGCTAGTCATTTTTCATACTAGATGTGGGATCTACACAGAGCCAGTCCTTTTTCATAATGGATGTGTCTTCATAGAGCTAGTACTTTTTCATACTAGATGTGGGATCTACAAAGAGATAGTCCTTTTTCATACTAGATGTGTCTTCACAGAGCCTGCCCCTTTTCATGATGGACATGGGATCTACACAGAGCTAGTCCTTTTTCATACTAGATGTGTCTTCATGTATCCAACCCTTTTTCATCCTGGATGTGGGATCTACATAGAGCTAGTCCTTTTTCATACTAGATGTGTCTTCACAGAGCCAGCCCTTTCTCATGTTGGATGTGGGATCTACACAGAGCTAGTCCTTTTTCATACTAGATGTGTCTTCACAGAGCCAACCCTTTTTCATGCTAGATGTGGCATCATCACATACATCTTACAATGGAAGGAAGCAATCCTCTCACCATGTGAGAAGGGCTCATGAAATCATCACTTCCCTTTGGAAGGAACCTCGATCTGGAGAATACCAAACTTCTCCCTGAAGTACTCAAACTTCACTCTGGCCATTTCTAGCATAGAATCATATCATGGTTGATTATGTCCAAGGATAACCTATGAACTTCGCCAGGACCGATTACATCCGAGGGAAACCTACAGGACCGTTTACGTCTAAGCAACCTATGAGATTTGCCAAGATTTATGCTTAGATAACCTGTCTCACCAACTATTCTAGAACTCCCTCTTTTGAGAGATCTCAATCTGGATCACAAACTAGAGCTTCACTGCTCCTCTCTAAATCATACCAAAAATGCAAGTCAAATCAATCAAATCAAATAGTAGTTTTCAAAAGAAACATACTACCTTCCAAATAGCAAGTGGCAACATCTTTTTCCTTGGCTGTACTCAGTGCCATGCAGGAATCCATCCTACTAAACCAAGAGATCATACATGTTCTCATATTGAAGTAGCACCTTGAAGTGCTCTTCATATCAATGGCACTTCCTGCCTAATACGAATCCGCATAACCTTCCAGGTTAATCTTCTGATTCTCCTCATACTTGAGCCCATAATCAACTGTGCCCTTTAGGTACCTCATTGCATGCTTTGCAACCATCATCTGAACATGTCTCAATGTGTTCACAACAAAGAAAATACCTGGTCTCATATTCGTCAAGTACATCAAGGAATAAATCATCTTATGATACATCATGGCATCAACCGACTTTGTTGAAGCAACACTCAATAGCTTCAGGTTCGATGACATAGGTGTGTTCATGGCCTTGCATTCCATCATCATGAACCTCTTTAGGATATCTACTGCATACTTCCCTTGTCCACACCTCCATGCCTAGAACATAGTGCATCATACACAAGTCCTTTATCTCAAACTTGGTAGCAAGTCTTCTTCTTGCAAATTTAATGAGTTCCTCTTTTCCGTCAGGAGCAAGTCATCGACATATAACAGGAGCATCATAGGTCTTCCACCTTCAACCTTAAAGAAAAGGTTGGAATCCTCTTTACTCTCAATAAATCCTAGAGTCATTAGTAATATTTCGATCTTGTAGTACTATGTCAAACGTCAGGATATTCCGTAGTTACTCCCTTTGAAGCAGAGCATCATACTCCCTCTGTCTACTGTACTCTATGCACTGAAACATTCTGTACCCAAGTGACAAGTAGCTTCCTATGCTATCAATGATGTCGCTGCATTCGTCATATTATTCTTCATCTTGGACTGTCATTACTTGTTCTTCGGAACAAGTCTCATCCTTCTTTGCTTATAGGCGATTTTATGCGATCTTTCCTACAAGTCAAATGCATTTGTATGGTTAGAAACATTTCATAAGGAATATTCATACTACTAAATTCTTATGCATAAATATATGATCATGCAACTACTTTAGCCAATACAACATTTATCCATATCTCACGGAAACTTTCTAGATGCCTTCCATCTCTACCATGACAACATTGAGATTGTGCACTAATCCAATATGTCAGCAAATAGGTTTCATTCTAGATAAGTAGCAATGGAGAGTTATATAGCACCATGAGCTACTTCCCCATTGCATGCATATTAGTAGTATACTATCATTAATGCAAGCATTCTATCATGCATAATACATAAAATGAATATAAACAAATGCATAATCAAAACAATATCATGAAATGACAATTGAATACTTATCCTTATTTTTTTCATAGGTAGACTCCTTCTTGAGCCTTCAGCTTCATCATCTTCTTCATTCATCATTTCTTATCCAAATACTAAGATGGATAAGAGTTTCTTCAAGAGTTGAGTCCTTCGTATTCCTCATCGCTTGAGGGATCTTCTTTGGATGGTGAGAGCTTGATATTTAGTTGCTCCCATATTCTTTTCTCCTATTATGAGTCAAGCTTCTTCTTGTGTGTGCTCTTCCCAGTTGCTAAAAGTAATCACTTCCTTCTAGCACACATTCCTCAAATGAATGAATCCCATGATCTTGGGAGGCCATTCAAGGTGGTTATCATAGCTTCTACATTCTCCACTTCTTCTTCTACCACTTCAAGTTGTTCTTTGATTTGAGAGACCCTTGTAAAGTATGACTGTATGGTCTCTGCATTCTAGATATTCACATTCTTCAACTATTTTCTCAAAGTCATATTCCGATTTATGTTCTTCCCTTCAGATATCTTGGTTAAGGAATCAACCATCTCTTTTGGTGTCTTTAGGGATAACACTTGTGGTATAAGGTGATTCATGATTGAACCAACAATGATCTTCTTGGACTTGACCAATTTCTTCTTGTGTAAGGCTTTTAGCCTCATCTCCCTCTGGAACTGGAACCTCTCTACTTATGTAGGTGTCCAATTCATTTTCTTCACAGAGATCATATACTTCAATGCTTGGAAGTTGTCAAATTCACCAAGCTGATGCGATAAATCACTTGGAAATGAGAACCTCAAATGAAAATAACAAAAGATTAGTTCTTACCGATTGGAGGTGTCCATCGTAGTTCCAGAGCTGGTTGATCTAAGGTTTGTCAAAGAAAACCTAATTTTCAAAACTTGGAATCTTTCATATTTGATTGGATAGAAAGATATATCTCTTCAATTTGAGCTGTCCAATGTCCTCATTTTCTGAAAACAATGGAGGGAAGCTCCCAGAACAAGAAGCCCTAGTTTACCAATTTCTTCTGCAAAAATGCCTCATATTGTTTCAGCGATATCTCTGAAATTATGCCTCATCTATGTTGGAAACTTCGCAATGAGGTATCCTCATCTGCCCCTGTTCCAAGATCATATGTTTCATTAGAAGTGGTTTCACGAATTGAGAACTATAATCATTTTCCCAAGGTGACCTATTAAAATACTATTCAGAACAACGAAGTTGTATGGACTTCCACATGTGACTGTTTCATATTCTAGGTCTAAAACTCAGACCAAATAAATTATAGTCCATGCCATTTTTGGAAAATCTTGATAAATTTCATTTGGACATTTTTAGCCCGAGATAGAGCAATTCTCCCCATGTGTCATATTTAGGGATGAATTCTGGAAGAGGTTGGAACCCTAACTTGGAGGGGTCATATCTCCTAGAATATAGTGAACCTGAGGAAGACGTTTTGATACAGAGTAAATAAGGATTTTATAATTGGCCTATGAAATGTTCAACTCCTCACCCTTCTCCAATCCCGAGATATAGTGAATCTAAAAAAATGTATTAGTTTTACTATTTTAGGGTTTTTCCAACTCAGGGTCAAACAAGGGTTTCACTTTCTCAGAGTTTCACCCAACCAAAAATCTCGACTCAGGTCTCTAAAATTTGATTTTGATGAGGACAAAAATCCTATGTTGGGCTCACTCAAAAATTCCTCTTCTATAGGAAGCCCTAATTTCCCGTACCAAAAAATGAAAATGTCTAGAATCAAATTCTGCTTCGACAAAAAGATGCGCCCTTCAATGGAGAGTCATCCAATCATATTTTTGCTGATGGATTGTGGAGAGAGACCCAAAAAGTAAGAAACCCTAGCTTCTGTATCTGCACAACATATTCTTCTCAGGTTAGCTTTGATACCATGTTAGATTTGTATCATTCAAACTATCACTATGATCTTAGGATCTTTAATTGAGAGAATAACATGCACAACAATAAACACAAGAGACAAGGGACACAAATAATTTTCCTCAGGGAAACCATAAAGGAGAAAACCCCACAACTTCCTTAGATATAGAATCAACACCAAAAGTAAAACCCAAAAACATAATGATCTCCCAACATGAGTAGTCTCTCTCTTGTCCCAACAACTTCTCTCTCTCTCTCAATCATGCGCCCCAATGAGTGATTGTGTGTGTGATAAATAGAGAGGCTCACTCTCTATTTATATTTTTTCGTTCACTGAATGTCCACTCCAACATGTTGGACTCACTTAACAATTACTTACTAGAGCCAACATCTCTAGGAGAGTCTAATTACCCTAGTGCCCCACAAGTTGTGGGGACTTTTCCCCTTCGACCAACAAGGAGGGTAATCCTTAACACAATGGTGGGGACTATTGCCCCGACTTACAATAACTCACCTAGGTTCGAATTCTCTAGGATAGTCTAATAACCCTAGGTCCCCACAACTGTGGGGACTTTAACCCTTGAACAATAGGAGGGTTACCCACAATGACTTGACATGACTTGTTTACATTATTGAATCTTCTGATAGGCACATCCGGGCATGACATGAATTTAATACATTACAGGCACTTCTAGGAATAAACATCGGGGTACAATACATAAGATATACAAGTGAATACATTCCAAAGTTACAAATACATCAACATACCCAAGAGGTATTTCCCATTGTCGATAAAGTGCTAGATGAATAGGGTCCCTTCAACATGGACTCAAATTTTTGTTAAACATGTTTGTCATGATCTTGATGATAAACAAAGACAAGACCTTTCCATAATAGGAATGGGTGGATGTGTATATCCAAATGGAATTTTTAGTTTTGTTAGAAATCCTTTATGATTTGGAGGACCACATGGTGATCCTTATCTGCATGTTCCAAAGTGATAAAGAATTTTTCTAGAGTGGAGGTATTTGGAACTTTTTTGACAACAAAGGTGTAAATAAGGGATTTGGAACTCAATAGGTTCTTGCAATAATGACTAGAAAAGTGAAAGTCATTTAGACAACTTCATTTACAAAAAATGTTGTCGTTGTTCTCAAAGATGATCACGAGAACTTATTTTTTAATAGAAGGAAGGCTGAAGTTATAGGTATCCTTACAATATACATTTCATCTAAGATATGGATCCATACCACTAGACTTAAATCACAATTAAAATTGGAAAAGATGAAAAAAATAGATGAAACTTAAGTTGTGCAACATACTGAAACCTTGTTATCTTTAACAAGTCCCTTTTAACAAAATTTAAGATTATTTGGGATAATTTGAAGAGCTATATTTTGAGCACAAGGAATATGAAAAGTACATCCCTATAAGGAAGGTGAAGGTGAGTTTGATGTAATTTTGTTGGATGAATTTGCAAATACCTAACCATGTTTTATTTTCCAAAATACTTACAATAAATTATTTTTTAAAAAGTGATGATAAGAATATGTATACTATGTTGATTAGGGCATAAGAAAGTTGCTTGTAGAAGTTAGATTTATTCATAGGAAATGATAAGCCTATTTTAAGGTCAAGAATGGACACAAGTATAAGAAAATATGGTTAAATTAAAATGTGTAAATAAGCCATAAAATATATATTGATTTGAATAATGATGCTTTAGCGAAGAGAATAAGATATTAGTTGAAACTTTTAAATCAGCTAGTAAGATTGATGATAAGGAAAAAGAATTCAAAGGAAAAATAAAATCATATCACATTATTTAATAGAATGTATTATAGAACACTTTAAAAGATAATATATCTATATATATAATTCAAAGTTAGTATATATGTATCTAACCTAATAATAATAATAATAATATATTTTAAAGGTGACAAGCAAGTTAGACACAAATTTTGTGTATAAAGCACCCTTGATTGTGGGATAAGACAACTATTAAAATATATAAAGGTGTACATACCCTATCCCTTTGAATCTAAAACTCTTATAAGGAGAGATATATTCTCAATCGTTAGGCCCATTCATCTTAAATCACTCAGTATTTTAAAAAAGTTTGATAAGTCTAAAATTTAAACATTAATTATATAATTCTAATTTATAAATGGAATGATTTTTTTTACTAGACCATATTCTTTAACAACTCTTTAAATTAAGCGTAAAAGGGATAAAAAAATATAATCTTTAAATGCATTTACCCAATTCATTACTCGGCAATTCCTTCAATCCAATTTGAAGTCTTTTAATCTTTAAATGCACATACCCAACTCATTAGTGTACATGATGAGGACCACTCCAATTGGTCCAATTAGATAAATTAAAATTGCCTCAGCCAACTAATTGACCCCACATTCTCCATTTCAATATCACCTCTTAAATCAAAATTTAGATATAGCCTTATTTTCGGCACTGAATTCCTTAAAAGGAAACACACATGCTTCCTTGAGAGTTTAATTAGTTTTTCTTATTATTATTATGGAGTGTGGAGATGGCCAACTCGGTCAATCACTACTCTTCTAAAAATGATTATATGGTTGTGAGATAAGCAATCCTTCACAAATAATAACTTGTCCCAAATGAATTCAATATGTCCATCAATCTGTCTGAAGAACATTGCATAAATCATTAATCAGAACTTGTACTAAAAGAATATATAATAGTGTTTTCTTTTTATTGAAGTAGTCAAGGCAATGATGACTCTCTAGGATATAATCTAGTAGCGACCATCAAATAATCTGAGGTGAAAATATCCAGTAGCGACCATCAAAGAATTGGAGGTGAAAATAGTTGTTAGATTAGGAAATGAAATAGAGATGGAAATTGTACCCAAGAGGTATATGGACAAAAATACATTGTAGTGAACACCATAGGTATAGTAAAAAATGTTAATGCTAAAGTATTGTTTGATCCTAGTGAAATAAATAGTTTCATTTCACCATATGTTGTAGATACATGTGGGTTGGAATCCTACAAGAATGATGATTTTATATTGGTCGAAATGGCTTCAGGGTTAGACCAAGCAGTAGGACCTAGTGTGAATGATTGTTGGGTCAAGATAGGAGTATCCACTAATAAATTTAATTTATATGTCACCAACATGGGTACATGTGAAATCATCATTAGCATGGACTGGTTATAATCCTTGAGATGTCTTACATTGTTATGCAAATAGAGTGTTATTCCTTGATGCCGAAGGAATGAAAATCCAAATCCAAAGTTTTGAAAGAAAGGTTTGTATTCATTTCATCTCAATGATGAAATTAAGGAAATGTGTGAGGAAAGGATTTTAGTTATTTATATTACAGGAAGTAAGTGCTTAGAGGGTTCCCACTCTAGATTTATACTCAATTCTCTTAGAATTCAATGATTTTTTTCTTAAACAGTTGTTAGGGGTACTCCTAAAAAAGGAGATTTATTTTATGATCGAGATGAAAAGTATTTGTGGATTCAATCTCTAATACCCCTTAAAATATGACAACACAAAATTTTTGTGAGTTGTAGATACAATTAAAGGAATTGCAAGACCTTTGACACATTGGACTTGGTGTCTCACCATCGGGTACACTGATTATCTTCCTAAAGAAGAAGGATGGTTCCCTCCTCTTGTGAATATATTAAATGGATTTGAACAAAAACATAGTGTAACACCCCGGTTTTGACCCCAATGCATTAAATATACATGATACATATATATTGTAAATAATCATGGTGTAGAGCTAAAAACAAAGGCCCCACCACCATCGATTTGGTTATGTTATGTTTCGGTGATTGGAATTGTCACCGATAGTATATCGAGATATACGCACGATATATGGCACATATTAAGTTGTGTCATCATGCAACTATGCATTTTAATTAAAATAACCCCAACCAGCTATGCCAATGCAACTAAATTGAAAAGGGCATGATTTCCTAAGAATAAGGCGGGGGGGAGGGATTGTTAAACCTAAAACCCATGGGGGAAAAGCCATGTGTCAGCCACTTAAGCTCCTATGCTAGTTGAAGATAGTTAATGTTGGGTAGTGGTGGGTGGCAGGCCTCCCCCATGCACTCTCCTTGAGCTGGTTCAGTCACACGCACAGGCTGTGAGTGGTTTCCTCAGGCGCTATTTGGGATACCAATCGTTCTGTCCACTCTCTCTGTTTGTGGGATGTTCATTCCTCATGCAGAGGGGAGATAAAAAGATTCATGATTCCTTGTATGGGGGTTTGTTCTCCCTTCTTCCACGAGATTGCTAGTCTGTGGATGTGTTTCCCTCCCATTCACACAGAGAGTCTGTCCCCTTTTCCCATTGTGGATCTATGAAATGTTTCAATGGTTTTTCGTTGGGATTTCGGCTGTTGTCTTCCCCTGATCGGTGGTTGCTGTGAATACCTATGTGGTGTTGGCTGCATTTTCCCTCACATACAGATTGGGAGTCTGTTCTCTTCCCCATTACGGTTTATGTAAGTTTTTTGTGGCTTCATTATGGATCGTGTGCTGTGATTTTTCTTGTTGATCATGGCTGCGGTCTTTTCCACATTTGAGCTGCTGTAGGCTATTGATTGAATCATTTTGGCCAGGATAGGGCCAAGAAGGATTCAGGTGTTGGTTTCCCCTTCCCAAGCTATGAATTGCTTGTCTGGCTGCATGAATGTAGTGGTTGGTCTTCGGACTGCATTGGAGTGGTAGTGAGGGCCTGATTTGCTTGATAAACCTGGTGGGTTTGGGAACCACATAGATAGAGATAGAGGACTAGATTTCTTCTCCACAACCCCTAAATAGCACTGGAAGGAAGGTCAGGGCCTGAGGGACTGTGTAGCAGAGAAATGACTGATTTCCTTATGTTGGGTGTGTGTAGGTGTCCTAGAAGTCACGATAGTTCTGGTGTAGGTGTCCTTAGCTCTTCAATGAGCTCACCAGCTTAGCATTTAGCCTTTCCCAACTCCTAGATTACCTGATAAACCCAACTGTGTTGGCTTGGCTGATCTGTTGTTTGCCTGATAAACCCAACTGTGTTGGCTTGGATAAACTATGTATCCTTGAATGTTTTGTTCTCCTTGGCTATGTGTAAGCCTGCTAGTTCCTTATTCCTTGGGGAATCATTCCTAGCTCGGGGGTGGCAACATTGCTAACAGATTAAGGTGTCTGTTTTGGTACCCCAAGCCATAGAAATTTCTCTCCGTAACACCTATGGGGGATTTGACTAGTTTTAGTAAGCCTTCTTTTTAATTAATTCTAATAGCAACCTAGTGCTTTCAAATCTCTCATGTAATTATAAATTTGAGCAGCCTATTACTTCATATGGTTGGATTATGTACACTTATTCAATACAGGATTAACTTATGCTCCAATTCCAGTCTCCTTTTGTATGAATTTGGCATGTTTGATTAGCAATTTTGTGAGTGTAATTGATCTATCACTTGGGTTCAATTCCCACAATAAGGACCATTAACAAAGACACCATCCTTGTCTTCTAGGATGTTGAATACAACCGTGAAGAATACCTTTGATCCCATATGTAGATCATAATGATATTTTGGTTTCCATGTATTTTCAATCAACCATACCATGGATTTTTTGAATAACCAGATCCTTATAAATTTTCCAATGACAATATGTTCCTTCACATATTGGACTATATTTTTTTTTATCAAGGGATTGGACTTGAAACCTAGGATTGGAGGTTGATTTTGGGGTGCATCTTCTTGGAGGTCGACTAGAAGACACAATCCTTGGGTGGAGATATTTCCTTCTTCTCTAATAGAGTTGTTTGTTGTATTTCCTTCTTCTCCCTTCCCTTAAGATGAAGTGGTCATGGCCACAATTGTAGAGGAGTTTGGATATGAAGCAAATTCTATGCCAGTTCATAGAGGAGGTGGATCCAACAGAGGAGCGGGTGGGGGGGTTGGAACCCCCCCCTCGCCCTCCCCGTCCTCTCCCCCTCCTCACACAGACAAAGGAGGCCATGAGAGAGGGTAGATGTAGTTTGAGAGCTTAGAGCACATCGAAAACCCTTGAAGGCATGCAAATATTATCATGTTAATTTTGTTCAATACAATGAAACATATATATTCACATTGACTTGGAATTTTTTGTTAATTAATGAAGGACTAACAATTCTGAATGGAAATTGCTTTGCCTTTTACTATATGCTAAAGAAAAATAAAACAATAGCAAAGTCGAAAGCAAAGTTGCTAGGCTAGAACTAAAATATAACATAGTATTTCATTATAAGTCCACTTGAGAGAAAATATAGTCTCTAATAAACTATAAACACATATTCTATCATCTATATTAAAATAGCAGCACATAGGGATCCTTACATTTCTTTGGGGGTATCATTTTGCTTAAGACATCATTTAGTTCATTTGGATTTATTTTTGAGGTCACAACCAAGCTAGACACAAATTTTGTGCATGAAACACCCTTGTTTGTGGCACAAGGGAACTACTAAAATGTATAAAAATGTACATACCCTGCCCCTCCTAATCTATAGTCGCCTAAAAGAAATATATATATATATATTCCTAATAGTTAGGTCAAGACATCCTAAATCACTCGGGCTATGAAGAAGTTTCATAAGTTTAAAGTTTTATATAATTTTATAATTTATAAATGAAGTAATTTATTTTCGTAAGTAAACCATATTGTTTACCATCTTCATAATTTAACTGTAAAAATATAAAAAACATTTAATTTTTAAATGCATTTACCCTACCATCGAACTAATTTGAAAACTTAAAATGGTTGGATCCAATTTTATCAATTAAAATTGCCTTGCGAGCTAATTGGCCCTACATTCTCCGGCTCAATCACAGCTCTTAACTCCAAATTTAGATAACCTTATTTCCAACCCCGAATGCCTTAAAAGGATTATATATATGGCTGTGAGCTAAGGCATCTTTAGCAATTCAATCTGTCCGTCAATCAATCTAGGCGCATTGCAGAAATCGTTAATCAGAAGCTGCGAGCCACAATATATATATTTTATATTTATATTTTAT